>CM016563.1:16600729-16798339 GCA_003412495.2 Echium plantagineum | reverse complement strand
TGGCTTTTCTTTTCTTGTATCAATCACTTCGCCTTAGATTTCTTTATCGTATTCTTTATTGTCTCTTCTTTTTTATCAACTTTGCTCCTCCTTCGCTTGCGATAGTTAACGTTCGGTGCATATATGCAGCATAAAGCAACATATGCAAGGTGGTCAGGGACGGATGTAGAGGGGTGCACGAGGTAGCACGTGCTCCTATAGTTTTTGACACCTGAAATTACTATTTTACTCCTAGCATAAAATTTATATTTTTTTCATTTTTTTTTATTTGTCTTACTAGTCTTTATTTTTTGTTTGTAAATATTTGTCTTCCTAGCATAATTAATTATAAATTTACATTTTCAATGTACTTTTTGATTATTTTTTCTTATGAAGTTATTAACAAACCAATTATATAGTTTCAATTGATTGTTATTTTACATTGTCAATGTGCTTTTTGGCTACTCTTTATTTTCCTTAATTTATGTTCAAATGGCTAGAAAGACAAATAAAAAACAACGGAGAGAGTCAAACTTTTATACCCTTAATAATCTAAAACATTACGTACGATATTACATATGTTAGTTTAAACTATATAATATAGCATGACAAAGCGTTGTGGTCAATTGTAATTTGAATTTTTCTAATATGCTAGTCGTACTTTTTTGTATTGACTTTTAGATTTTTTTTAATGATTCCACATTTTAATAATTGTGCTACCTCTTATATTATTTTCTGCGTCCGTCCTTGAAGGTGGTGCAAAAGCATTGCGTGCAGGACGCTCATGAACTTGTGCATGTCTTAAAACTAGTTTTTGAGAAGTAATCGAGATATGTATATAGTTGGAATAATGATTCATTTATATACAGTAATTATCTACACATATGAAGGCCGCAATAATTTCCTCTAACTAAGTTTAATTTCCTGCTCTTGAAATTGAGATTTTAGGTAGGACCCAAACCTACTCCAAAAAGAGGACTTGGAACCATAGATATGCACACTTACAACTTTCTTTGATGTTTCTCTGGCAAACTCCAAGTCCTGTGCAACATCACCATCAACGCATTCAAAACCGCCAAGAAGAGGCAATGCAACTGAGCCGTTGGATTCTAGGCTTTTGATCCACCCTCGAAGTAGAAAATTCACGACCTGCATGATCATTTAGCTTCGTTAGAGTTTGTAGGCAAGGCCAATAAGAGATGCAGCTTGAAGGGTCCAGTGTAACAGCTGTGTACCTCAGGAACCTCATCATGGGGGCAATGGCCAGCAGGGCTAATCACATAGTATGGAGCGTCTGGTATTTGTTTTTTCACACGGAAACCCCACATTGGCTTTACCCATGGGTCTTCCTTCCCATACATGAGACATACTGGTATATTGTTTATCTGACACCTACAGATGCCAACACATTTTCAGTTTTTGGAGTCAGATTGAAACAGTAGATTCATATAGTAAAGAATCTCTAATGAAGAGGGAATTTGAGTCGCCCACCCCACTAAAGCCTCCTTGAAGGTCAACTGTCCCCGGGGAGCAAACATGATTGATGCCAACGATGCTGCAGCCGCTGGATGTTCTGTGATATCAACTATACGGGAAAATACTTTGTCAACGTTTGTTGTATGATCAGTGTAGACTTGCCTGAGTATGTTAGCAATACTTTCAGGATCACTAATCTTTTGCCACCTGGAAGGGTTTTTCAAGAGAAGAATATAAAGATTGGTCAGAAGCCAAAAGAGTTCGTTATTTAACATGTTGTCTTGCATAAGTAATAAAACAAGTCGGGGATTGCAAGGGAACACTTTCTTTGGGTTTTTGTTCTTCTCTGAGGGCCACAAATATAAACTAAACAAACTACTTTGTCTCCTGTTAAACGCTCATCTACAGAACAGCCTACTCATAAGCATTTTAATGAGTCAGAACAAAACTACAAAGAGCAGTAAGTATAACTCTGAATGAAGAGATGACAAATCTAAGAGTAAGTCGATTATCTTACAGTATTTCTGTGAGCTTCCTAATTCTAGCAGGCAAAGGAAATGTCCCAGACCATGGAAACAATCTTGACATTGATGGAGATCTGGCTGGATTAGGGAGAAATCCCCAAAAAGGAGTTGCATTCAGTAATGTTATACCCTTCACCATTTCTGGATGGCATGCTGCAATGTAGAGTGCAGCATATCCCCCAAGAGAATTGCCCACAAGATAAACTGGTTCTTTGATGACCTGATGAGTCAAAAATCAAGTTATAAATGTGTTCCAGTAAACTATGATACACTTATTTTCGTATGCTCAACCTACAACTACGAAAGATCCCAGAACCTTAATAACAAAAATCTCGATTGACCTGAAACCGTTATACGCATACATTATAGTCTAAGTTACAAAAGACGGGAGTAAATAGATTAAAGTGTCAAGAAAGTTGAGACTAGATTTCATTTCAGATAGCCTAATATAAGGAAAAAATTCAACACCTGTGACACCTTTATTTCTCATTAAAGAACACCAATTGAACACAAACACATTGATCATATTAAGATTAAGATTAAGGGTTTTCAGAAAGCATAAATGGAAGTTACCTCTTTTATGAAATAATGAACTTGTTCTTTCCACAAATCGATGGAATAAACAAGTTCATTTGCCCAAGGTTCAGATTCATCACCAAAACCCCATAAATTTCTAGCATCTGGTTCCGGTTTTGATAGATCATCTTCCTTTGTGGTTGGATCTTTATTTGGCATTGACATGCCCTGCCCTAGAAAATCTATTGCCCAAACTCTGTAATCACGTCCAAGGTCCTTAAGTTGCTTCTCGTAGTGAAAAGAACCAACACCGAAACCTGGGAGGAACAGTACAGCAGGGGCATTGAGATTCGCAGAACCTGATTTTTCATAGTGAACATTCAATTGTGGTTTCCATTCCCAGAAATAACTGCTAATGGATGCAACATCTTCACCCTTGGATTCATCAGGTATACCTGGAATGGTGAGCTTAGGCACTGATTGTCCTTGATCAGTTAACACTCTTCCATCATCTTTCCCATCAAGAATATAAGAATCATTATTTGCATTAAATACTTTTGTATGATTGAATCGTTTGACACTCCAAATGGATTTAATAGAATTTGGCTTGGTAAGTTTCTTCTCATTAAAACAATCTAGGTCAAAAGTTCTATCTGAGCAATGATTAGATTTAACTAGAACACATAACAGCCCTCTTTGTCTTATTATTGGAACTTTCAAACTATGTGGATTGCGGTGGCTGTCTCTTACTTTCCCTGGCAAATACACAGCATAGCAACATGGTGCACAACCATACGAAAGACTTCCCATTCAAGTAAGGTTCTCTGAAATTAGTAGATCAAAATAACTGTTAAAAGTTGTTGATGCAAAAGTAACAATCTCAGTAGCATGTGCAAGAGCAAAATACCACAAAATCTATGCGGAGCAAAAAGAAAATTTCCTCTGACCTCCAAACAGTTAGCATCAAACAAACAATATAGATAACTTAACTGATATGTATATCTGCATATTGATTTCAACAATAGTTTATGAGTTTATGATCCCCTAGCCTTGTTTTAATCAATATCAGAATCTTCAAATGAATATAATCACACTAGATAACTGCAGACACTATAATTTTATATGAGTACCAGTAAATAAATTCCGGCGGATGATTCAAACTAAGTATATCACAATAAACTCGAACGCCGCTGAAAAGTAAATTGATTTACCTGCCAAATCTAGCTTATAACCTGTTCTCTATTCTGTTTAGTCGATCGAAATTTACATCATTTCAGTATCCCACCGAAGTTATTTTTTCCAGAATCATATGTAACAATTAGCCACCATTACAATCTATCCACTGCAAATCAAAGAACCCCTTCCATTCAAAATCATAATTACTTAAACCCCACATAAAGACTCAATTTATAGGATTTAGTAACAAAAACGAAATCAAGAGCTGATTAACAATAAACCACTTAAGGGTGATACTAAGTATACAACTCAAAATAAATATCAAGAAACGATAGAGATTCACCAAAACCCCCCATAAAGATTCAATTTTTCTATTATCTTAGTTAACAAAAATGAAAAATCCAAGGGCTGATGAACAAACAAACCACTTAATCATGAAAAATGGAGTGATCTTTACATGCTAATCAATATGAGAAATTTCTGAAATACCTGAAATGAACAGAGCTCTGATTTTTCAGGACTTTTGGGAAGATGGTTTTATTTATTTATTCTACAAAAAATTCCAGACAATTGAAATAGTAGATTAGTAGCTAAGTAAGTGGGATTGCTTATATTATATGCAATCTTTAAGCACCATGAAAAATGAAAACTATTAACTAAAGTGTAGTAAAATAATAATAGTCAACTGAGATTAATGTGTTAAGTGTCATTTTCTTTTCATATTTGTTTTTGATAATCTTGAAACTTGTTTGAGTTGTTGAATAAGCATTGAAGAAAAGAAGTGCACGCAACAGTTTGGAATCAAGAATGATAAACGTGGCTTTGCTATTTGTCGTCTGTCTTGTTTGGAATTTTGCAATTCATCATTCATGGGGTGGCCCTCTGGTTCGACATGAATGGGACTTTTCTAAGGTTGAGTACTTATCGATTTGGATCGAAACGTATCTTTCTGGTAAAGTCGAGTCGAATAGTTAAGTCGGGTCAAATTTTATTCGAGTCGAGTTGAACCTTGCTGGGTTCTACCCGGATGTCAGCTCAAGTTGATTATCTTCATTGACGAATTTTGACTTTCAAGTGGATTCATATTATTGATACTATAGTCTATAATAGCTATTTACTCTAATACTAATAATCTATGTGATGAGGCCCATTTTTCTGCCCACTAAGGAAGGCCTCTTAAGCTCTGGAGATTGGGCCAGCCCAATTTCGGAACGGCCTAAGGAGGCCACAAAGAACCATAAAGGAGGAGGATTGAGAGCATCCCAGTCGTCCACGTGGCACAATCCCACACATCAAGACAAAAGGACCCAGGTCTATAAATACATTCCCACTAGCTTTAGTGGAGGGTAGTGTGCTTCTTGCTCCACACTTATTACTCACTCCTTCGAACATATACTAACTTGACGGTCGGAGTGGCTACGACCTAACCGGTCGTGGTCTAGGTACCGGAGTGAGCATGGACAACCAATCAAGACAACGTGGACCGGCAGACCAACAACATGGACCGGCAAACCGGCTCCGGGAGTCCGGGAGCCCACCTCTCTTCTCAGACATCCCGAGGAGACCTAGGATAGGGCCGCCTGAGTTGGGCAGAACACAATGTCCAGGTCCAAGAGGCAAGCAGGGCACGGCCGGGCCCATCATTGAAGTTCAGAATAGAGAGGAGATCACCCTCTCCAATAAACCATCGACCGGGCAAGGAGCCCATCCATGACTTTATTGAAGTGCATTCCCTTAATCGGGAAAATAGCCCACATCACTATGCCGAGTTGATAGTTTTGCCAACTTATACAATTTTATTCAAATATTGTTTTACAAAATTTTATATAGTTGATATAATGTAATTACATATAGAATCAATCTATAAATATGATGCATCAATTTTATAAATACATTAGTAATTACTCTATGAGTCCGATTTCGGTGTACAGAGATGTTGAATATTTATTTAAACAAAGGGATTGTAATATCTCGACTCTGGATGGGTTATGCGTAAGACTGACATGATTTGATTGACACCCTTGGTACTAGCATAATGTTTCTCAATGCACATAGACGTTGAATATTTATTTAAGCGAGGGGATTGTAATACCTCGACTCTGGATCGGTTATACGTAAGACTGACATAATTTGATTGGCACTCTTGTTACTAGCTTAATGTTTCTTATTTTCCAAAGTTAAACTCATAGGAATTTCCAGGTCAAGCATGTTCGACCTGGAGCAATTGTATAATAGACGATCCTTTAAAACTCTCTATGAACGTGTTAGCGAAAAATACCTATAGTATTTGGTGAGGTCGATCGATCAAATTTGATAAGGTATACCGATACTAGGTTGCGGGGCGTGTTACGCAATATCCGTTGTCATTAAAAATTAATTGGTACTTAAACTCGAACAAGATTTTTGTACTTATATACAGTATTCGGGATTTTCATAATCAATCGACTTTAGTATGTATTCATAAACTCTTTAGAAGTACCTATTTGGTTAAGGAGTGAGATGTGGTAAAATTGGTAGATGCTACATATATAGTTCAATCCGATTACAAATTTACAACGAAACCGTTGAAAAAAAAAAGATGATACAAGTAAGAACACCCATATATAGCTTGTATCACATCATGGCTCATGCATTTCATGTTGACGTTGGTGTGGATAGGTTTCTTGAGAGGGAGGCTATCTAGCTAAGATAGGTTATTATTTAGGCAGTTGAATTATGAAAGCAACATGATAGTAGTGTTGGAGTAGATAGGATGAGACCTAAGTTGAAGCTGTTTTTTTGGTAAATTTTTATGGTAGGCAATATCACATATCACCAAAAAATCCTAATAGTACACCAAAGGTCAGACAAGAAAGTAGTGGTCCAAAATGAGTGTCGTGAGGGAGGGGGAGGGGGAGGGGGAGGGGGTGGGTAAATTTTGTTGGAATTCATGTGATCTACTATTCCAGCCTAGAACAAGTAAAATGTCATCAAGTAGCAAATAAACTTCAACATATATATTGGAGAGTTGTTGTTCTAGTCGGTGATGCATGATTGGGGAAATGAGCGGTGGCTGTTTTATTTTATTACTCCATCCGTCTCTAAATGATTGACATATTTTGATTTTTCGTGGTCAAAATTTACAAAATTTGATCATGAATTCTCATTAAACGATATGAAATAATATAGTCATGTGAGATCTTGTTAGATTCGTCTCAACATATATTTTTGAATATTAACTTTTTATAATAGATAGTTACATTTTAAATTGTGTTTTGTTGATTACATACAAAAAGTTAAAATGTATCATTTAAGATGGAGGGAATATTTTATAACTTTATTGGTTTTTTTCGAATTAATGAAATTATGGATATACTTTTAAATATAACATTAGATTATTTTCAAAGCTATTTCTTCGCATTTTCCCGGATTTTTTATTGTAATTTTATCCCTTGTAAGAAAATGGTCTCACAAAACAACGAACAGTACAGTTAGAAATTCAACAATAATGTTAAGTGGGCTTTTTCTTTGAGAAAATTGCCGTAATAGTCCCCGATAGTGGGACCGAATTGCACGTTAGCCCCCAATAGTTACACGATTGCATTTTAGTCTTCGAAAGAGGCCAAAAGGTTGCACTTTAGTCCCCATGTCATGTTTTCCAATAAAGTTGGGGTCAAAACACGACTTTAATAATTATGGGGTCAAAACATGATTTTTAACAATGTGGTCCCACTATCGGGGACTATTTCGGCAACCATTATATTATAGTTTGTCCATTAGTTAACCCATAATTGTAGACTTTATTGGAAAACAACCATAAAAAATCGTGTTTTGACCCCATAATTGTTAAAAATTGTGTTTTGACCCCAACTTTATTGGAAAACATGACATGGGGACTAAAGTACAACCTTTTGGCTACTTTCGGGGAATAAAATGCAACCATGTAAACCATTGAGGCCTAAAGTGCAATTCGATCCCACTATCGTGGACTATTTCAGCAATTTTCTCCTTTTTTTTATACAAGTTAGTCAGACATAGGGAAGCACTGATATTCCTCTTTTGACGGAGATGCTAGATTTTCACGAAAGAAGGCACTAAAATGTACCTTTTCGATCAATATCAGCGACTAAATTCCACATTTTCAAGAAAAATTTAAGTGTTGTATTGAAATATTTATTTTGGCTCTCTTTCCAACAAAACTAAACGTTTTCATCAAAAGAGAGATTAATAAACTGTACCGGTTCGACCAATATATCAAGAATAATTTGCACATACTAAATATTTAAAGGGATTAAGGTGCAACTATCCTCAATAATCATGCTGCATATATAAGCAGTTTACTTATAAATAAGTTTGATATGATGTATATATTATTTATCGAATAAGAAGTATTATTGGCCCCGATCTAGACTAGACCAACTAAACAATCCACCAGACAGGCACTCAAAGAGCTAGGGTTTTGTCAATTTGAGTCTTAATATATATAATATTCCCAACATATTTCTATATCAAAACACAGATATCAAACAATTAAAATGTCGCTATATACTTGCAATTTGATAATGTTGTCTTATTTTTAGCAGCATATATTTGCAAAAACCCTCCAAATTAATGTATGTGTTAAATTAAATACCAAATGTGCACTGCTAGTCACTTACAAGGACTTTTACGTATCTGTGTCACTTACTTAGATTAAAGTACAATACTCACCACGCACATATTGGAACCAAAACAGCAAATCTGTCACACAAAGTTAACTATCTTACCCTAGTTTTCTTTCGCCAATCATCACCACCACAGAATTGAAACAAAAGAAAATCCTAGAATTCACAATGATGGGCTACAATAATTCGTTATCTCAAGAAACCCTTAATTATTGGGAGATGTGTTTGCGAGATAATATGGAGAAATAAAAGAACCGAAGGATTCGAACATATCTATTATGTTGAGATTGAGATTATATAGAGACTGATGAGTACTGTATGTATGCCTCATTTTGCCTGTTCATAATAGTATGATATATTACTAATGTTTAATAATAGGCCTGTGTACAGAATAAATTATTATCAAGAAAATGGTTAATTACTAACTTTATAAAACAAAACATAGTATACATTTGATTAGGGTTTAGTACAAATTATTAGGCAACACATATAAGTACAACAATAATAAATTAGAAAGTAATCAAAAGAAGAATTTAGTTCTCTTCTCTACATACACTTTAATTTTTCTTGGTTCGCTTTCTAATTTTAAAAAAAGTTATAACTACTTTATAAGAAAGAAAAAGCTCCACCAATTAAACATTTTACATAAACTAAGGTACAAATAGAATTCCTCTTTTTTGGGACCTTATAGATATCTCTTACTTAAGGAAGTGGATTAAACTGGTCGAGGTTGTTCCATGCTTGAACTCCATTATTTGGATCATTATCTGATGATATCGCTGATCTAGTCGAATTCATTGTTGCAGATGTGTCCTCGAAGAAGAAGTCATTCGCGAAATTACCATTTTGTTGTGCCTCTTTTCTTGATGATTGATTCGTACCCCCACTTGGTGAGATGTCCAAATTCTGAAACAAAATTGGTTGTGGCCTCTGGATTTGTTGATGATGCTCAATAGAAGATGGACTAAACCCTTGTGAAACATTATTATTATTATTACTATCCTCCTTGTTATGGTTGTTGTTGTCCCAACCAAACAACATAGTAGCAAACCTTTGTTGTTGTAACTTCCAATGCAAATCTTGATTGATAGAACTCAATGACTCAATTGAAGCTGCCACTTGATGATTATTATTGCTAACAACAAAAGCCTCATCTTGAGTTCCAACCCCACTACCATATTGAACATTGCTTTCATTTTGTTGCTTATACAAAGGGGGTAAAGAGAAACTAAAACCTAAAGATGGATCAAGATTGAAGCAATTATTATTATTAGTTGCTACAAATGAACTCTCAAGCTCTCCAAATGATGGATTATTCGATAACTGATTATTGTAAACCACCCCTGATGAAGGTGAAGAGCTTATATTCACCCTAGGTATACTAAGCCCTCCAAGGTTAAAATCTAGGGTAGGCGGAGAAGAAGAAGAAAACCCGTTATTAAAGAACTTGAATCGACCAATATCAGAAGACGTTGGAGAGTCTCCTGATAAATTTAGAGATGATGATTTGAGTTTCTTGGTCTTCCTACATCCTCCACCAACTGGGACATTTCTTAATGCACCCCCTTTAGTCCAATATCTTCTACAACTCTTGCAGAAATGTCTTGGTTGCGTTAGGCTATAGTTGTTGTAGTAGCAAAACTTAGTATTCATTGAATCACATCTTGGACACTTAAGTGCTTCTTGTTGTTGTTGTTCTTGTTGCCTTTGCGACGATGATGATGATGCTGCCTTTTTGTTGCTTGAGCTTTCTTCTTTGTTAGTAGTCGGTGCCTTTATCGCGGTGCCTGGAATATTGCCGCCAGACTCCATTTCTTCAATAAACGATACTCCAAAAATTGCTTAACTCACTGTTTAATAAGATAACTTAAAGATTAGAATAACCTAATAGTTTCATGCATGTATATGAGAAATTAATACAAGTGAATAGTTTGATGCATGAATATGTGATCAAGATTCAAGATTCAAGAATGGAGGAAAGCTATAAAGCTATAAAAAAGAGAGAAAGTGAAGAGTAAAGTAGGTTTGGAAGTTAGAAGTTTGAAGGTGGATCTAGTAGCAAGGAATAATAAAGGTCGATCTGTATGTCCGGCCAGGTAAGCATACATGATGTAGCACGGGTCCAACTTTCAAAAGTAAAGAACATATATGTGTATATCTTTAATGCCATCAACACCATACAAATAGCTTGCTCGTTGATGGCCATAATAATCACCTATATTTACATGATGTTTAATTTTTAGCATATTAAAGTAGGTTTGGAGGAATTAGTTGTCCTGACCTTAGCCAGAAAGAAAGCATAGAAAACTTTTGTGAAGGATTATAAGATCGACGGCACCTTTCTTTGCTGGAGAACAATTTACACAAGTCTTCCCATCAAAATTTAACGTCTTACTCAAAAGATGGACTAAATAAAGTGCACCTTTTGACCAATATCACAGACCATTTTGCGCAGACTGAGCATTTGCAAGGACTAAAGTATAACTTAAACATACATCCGAGGAGATTTCAGCAATTATCGCGATTGGAGTTGTTAGTTACTTAACTTGAGATATTAGTATTAAATAATAATTTGATTTGTTTGTTGAGTAAGAATATTTTATGCTTAAGCAATTTATAATTATCAAAAGATATTATAAGATCCAAAAATGATGTACAAACTTTCAGAATAGTTACTACATTGAAATGTAATATAACACATCTTAACATTCCTACTCATCGTTCTCCTCAGGAGTATGGTTTGCTGGTAATAAATGAGATGTAGGTTCAGGATTGGGCTGAGGCTTTTTGTCAGACTCGCCCCACCACTCGCTCATCGGCATCGGGTGAACACCAGGCAATCCTCCCGTTCCTGCTAATCTTCGGAGGTCTTCCAGTCCTTCCCGAACATAGGCCGGGATGGAACTGTCTTGGGCAAATTTTTTAGACAGCGACAGAACTTTTTTCCGCAGAGGTTGAAGTCTCTATTAAATGCCAGAAAAATGAATTTTATTAGCTACTAATGAGGCATAAAATTGCTCCCTTGTTATTTACTGAAAGAGATCAGTCATATACCTGCTGAGAAGCTGAGTACATAGTAGTGGTGGATGCCTCTGTCACCCCATGGGCAGGATTGTGAACCTTTACATGTGATCTACCTACATACCAGTCCATGTATTCTGGCTCAGTCAGATGGGCAATTTCGGCTGGCTCTCCCAAGTCAATCGGCGAAAAGCAATGTTGTGCTAGGTTCACCCAATTGACATCAGTGTTTCCATACACCTTTCTGTACGATCGAGCGGTTGCTGCGAGCTTCGTGCCCTCTCCAAGCTCTATTATCGGCCTCGGGATACGTTGGACTCTCCCAAACTGTCTGGAAACTCTGTCTGGCATATACGCTTCAATAAATCCCATGAAGCGTATACATCCATGATAGAAAGAAGATGGAGGAATAGTACATGGAGGCCCAAATGGAGTCCAGAGGATCTGAAATCCATTGAGAGAAGATTTTATGTTAGTTCGTATTTCGTAAACATAGTTAAGTATAATGAAACAAGATTACTATTTTACCTCGTCGCACTTGATATTATCAATTTGTTGTCTATATATGAGGAGATCCTTCTCAGCCTGCATTCGGGTGTTGTTGTCGCCCCATCGCAAAGCTCGCGGGCCTCCCTCTACCCAGCGTACTGATTGTACACCACTGAATAGGGGAAAATACTCATAGATCCAACACTAGAACAAAAAATAAATTAATACTCGTATTAAATTATAGATGATAAGACATATCTTAATTAAGTTAAAACATTTTATTAATGGTAAAAGAAAATACCTCGAGAAGCGTCAAACACCCTGTTATTTGTTTTGCATCTTTTCTAGAAGCCACACCTAGCTGGTAATACAAATATGCCAAGGTTGCAGCACCCCATGCATAATTTGGAACTACCTCCTCTAAGTCCCCTAAAAGATGAATGTACTGATAGGAAACATAGGAGCCAGACTTGTCAGGGAAAAGGGTCGATCCAAGCAAGTACCAAAGGAAAGCCCGTGCAATTGCAGGTTGACTTATTTCTTCGCCATCACATACGCTCTTGATACCGGCGAGGAACACCCCTTGCTTATTTCCTGCTTTAAACGTTACTCGCGACTTCAATTCTTGATCTTCAAAATTATCAAAGTTACGTACCACTGTCCCAGTAATGTTTAGGCCTGCAGAACCAAACCAATAAAATGTCAACAGGCCTGTATCTTTTATTTCTCAAACTTTTACCACAGTTCATCAAAAGATAATCTAATCCAAATAAACAGAATCGTCCGATATACCAAAATGAATACAATTAAGCAAATACATACGAAAAATAACTACATAACTAAACAACAAAGCCTGACATGTAAAATGGTATATAACTACCAAGTATAGCGGCAACGTCATGTAGGGTGATTGTCATCTCCCCAAAAGGCATGTGAAACGAATTTGTCTCGGGATGCCACCGCTCCACAAAAGCAGTTATTAAAGCAGCATTTGGACGTTGGAATAACATAGATGACACATGACTCAAACCCGAATTCTTGACTAATTGAACCCATGGCAGTTCCGGATCATAGGCACTTAATACCCACCTGTTCTGAGCTTTGTCACGGGTATGTGTTTTTAATGGTTTATGGTATGCCTGCATAAAAGAAGTGCACACTAAATTACAAAGTTGATTACTGACATACTTAGTACTAATTCTTGCTCATGTATAATAACTAGAAAAAAATAAAACAAGTCACCGAATTTTCCCAGATGGAATGTGCCACATGACCACGATAACCAATGAGAACTTCAGGATTAGTCGGGCCTCCAGGCATAGGCTCCAATGTGATCCATTCCTCACTTCCGCTTAACCTTCCTCTACCACCTGCAGCACGTCTCCTACGTCTAGAAGTGGTCGGCTCTGGTTTACTTGTAGATTGCTCAGGCGAATCCATGTCACCATTCTCCCAGTCCAATGTATTTGGGTCATCTCCAGTATAACCTGTTGAACCAGGTGGTCCAGGTATGACTAGAGGCAACGAATTTTCTCCAGCCTCAAAACTGTTGCTATGACCAGTACAATCATCTTGGTGCAAAGAAACATCAATTACTGCCTGTGAAGATGTCGTGTTTATCTGACTTAGCTCTTGTTCTCTTTGTCGCCTATTAAAAGAATTTACATGTTATCCAACTACAAATGTTAATCCAAATTATACACCACCTCAATAGCAAGTTAGGCTTGAAGTCATCAAAATTCAACTGTTAAGTAACGAGTTCAAATACTTGCTACAAACTAACTTTACTCTCGAAAGTGCAGGTTTCCTCAAAATGTAATATATTTAACAAAAACTAGACTCTTCTAATATATTACGCAGTTCAGGTACCGGTAAATATGCACAGCATATTAGCAGTAAGAGTGTGCCACAAACAATAATTCCAAGAATATTTCCACTAAATTTGTATCTAGCAGCTAAATTAACGAGTGCATACTAACTATTACCAAACATCATAAAGCATCATAAACTACGAACATCATAACGAGTACATTTTGAACATTGTGTGTATTTAAATGGAGAAGCATTGGCAGGAATATGGCGCTTTTAGGCAAGAAAATGCTTCGCAAACAAGCCTTATCCCACTAAGCATAAGGGGGTAAAACTACAAACTATGAACATCAGAAATCACAACTACAAGCACATAACAAAATTTGCAATCAAATAGGTACTATAGGAAATTTAGCTAGGTATAGACTTATTAATTTTGATCAATGAAAAACAAACTTAACAAGCTTCTACGGTATGTTCGGATTGAGGTAAATCGAAGAAGTACGTAAAACATAAAAATTAGTTTACTACAAGGTAATTGAGGTGAATGCCTTAAAAATATTTATTATATTCTTTTGAGGATGAACGTGGATACATTTATTTTTTAAGTGAAATAATTTTTATAGCCCCAATCGTCGTGAATTAATAGTATTACTTGGCGATAATTTTAATTCAAATCAAATACTCCATATACAAATCTATTAATGATACAAATTTTGTTAATTTTGATAATTGAAAATTAAACTACGATTTTACGAGTATAGGAGAAGGGGGTTTACTTGTTGTGATTGTGAGGAATGAGAGTAGGACGATTTTGTTTTTGTTGCTGTAATTGAAGAGGAATATCAGCGTCTTTTTCTTCTTCTTCTTCTGAAGATGAATAATTTACCAGAGAAATCATCGGTGTTTTTATCAAAACGACGAATAATTCCGGCAGCTAGATTACTCGCTCGTGTACCAACAGAGCGTCCACATTTCAACCACACCCATTTCTTGTTAGGTACTTAGGTTTAATGGCAATCTAACTCATTTGACATTTTTACCCTTTTAATTCAAGTTTTCAATTGGCTTATTTTTATTTTGGACCCTAAACTATTACGTAAGTTTCAAATTGGATCCTGTTACTATCATAAGCCTCAAATTGCCCCCTATACTACGTTTTGTCTCATTTTGCCCCCTCAAATGCCAATTTTGGATTGAACTTCGTTTCAAAAGAAGGGGAAATTCGGATTATCACATATATCAAACTTTTGGGGCGTTTTTACAAATAACTAATGATAGTATCAGGGTCCAAAATGAAAATAAGTCTGGGATTTATTTTTAATTTAACAAGTTTTGTTATTTGTAAACTATGCCCAAAAGTTTAATATATGTACTATTTTCGATTTTGCCCTTAGTTTAAAATGAAATTACATCATATTTGGCGTTTTAGGGGGTAAAACGAGACAAACCATAGTATAGGGTCCAATATGAGGGTTAGGATAGTATTAGGGTCCAATTTGAAATTTTCATCATAGTTCAGAGTCCGAAATGAAAATAAGCCTTTTCAATTTCACAATCCAACTTTCTATTTAGAGCTCAATGGATGTAGGAGAAATTTGGCTAAATGGTATCCTTGAACTACAACTATGAATATAGACTATCCACAACAGAGATATTTCGAAAAACAAATATCCCCTGCCATGTCAGATTATTCCTACACTACATCATCATATATCTACAACAATGATTACATTCCAGAGTAGAGAACATTTTATAAAATAATTCATTTTTCTCTTGAGACTATCTAGTTTTGATTTGAGACTACATATGATTTGAGACTATCTAATTTTGAACTTCAAATATTGAACTTGACAATCACATTCTGATGGTACTTTTTTAAGTGATTGAGGTGCCTGGAGGTGCAGGGATATTTCGATGACTCAATGATTTCAGAAACAGATCAATAGTACTCAAAGGAAGGGTGTGAGGTTAAATTTCCACACTTTTTTTGAATGGATCATTAAGGGCACAAAGAGTTCAGGGTTGCAGGCACAACCTTAGCATCAGATATTGGACAACTATTCTGGAACACCCATTACATCCAATCCAACAACTTTTACATACCAACACTCTGATATTGACTACGCTAGACGCTAGTGATATAACATCGTACAAACTCCAAACATACGTAGTCAACATATCTCGCTAAACACCAGCCAGTCGTCAAGTATAAGTGGAACAAAGGGCAGTCCTTCGCCAAAGTCACTTCCCGAGTAGAGAAGCCCTGTAAAAAGCATGGCTTTGTGCAATCTCAATACGCTCTCTGGGATCATTGAGGGTTTCGTCTCTCAGGGCCTGCAGGATAGCTTGTGTTGACATCTCCCTGGAATTTGGTAGAATTTGGTAAGGCAGGTCAGTTTACACATTCAGGAAGGAACTAAGACTTCAGCACAAAGAGAATTTTATGCATGTAAAATAATTGAAGAAAATTAATCTAGGTATCTTCAAACCTTGAGACTAGAATCTTATATAAAGTCTTCAATAGAGGACATAGCTCAACAGGTGCAACGTGCTTATTCTCGTTAGGATGCAAAACGTTCAAGTCAGGCTGACTGAGTAGCTCATAAAACGCTTTTGTTGCAGAAACACCCTGCAAGACAAGACATGACCTTATTAATCAAGCATGGATTTTGTGCAAACCTCCACTTTGATTGAAAAGTAATTGTGCAAATATAATATACGGGAGCTACACATTTTAAGGTTGCAGTGTCCTACGGAGCCAAAGATATTATATTCTTTGGCTCTTGGATATAATGGAATAAATCACAATGGCTCATTACAATTAATGCGGAAACAGGCTCCCCATTATCACAGGGGTGAGCTGAGCCTCCTAAGAGCCATTGGGGCATGTTGTATGTCGTATGTAGTGAAGTACTACCAATAAACTCCATGTGTTAGTGGGGGAGAATCCAGAGGCTTAAGGTCTCTTTAGTTAATTCTTCTATAACAAGATGTTTGTACCTGAATCATTCCCTTCCCTTTAATGCTGTCACCCATATCTAGGTTCAGTTCTCCTTTGGCCAACTTCTGACCATACCACGCATTACGGCCTTTCAGTAAGGTTACATATGTATCAGCTAGAAGAGGACCAGCAAGCTTTTCAGGGTCTTCAGACAAAAGATGAGTAATGAATATCATCTCTGATGTACAGTGAGCAAAGTAAACGGATTTGCTTGTGGCACTCTCATTTGTCAGTTCTGCTACCATACCTGTCCAATTCACATAATATATAAATCGTATAGCAGTAGTAAAAAAAATTCAGATCTAAACTGTTTTGGCATCTAGGGTACGCTTGGCATATAACAGGATCACCACATTTATGTTCAAACACCAAACACACATCCTTCTCCATTCCATTCCCCCTTCACCATCTTTGCTAGCACTATGGGTACCACACAAAGCCTTGCATATGCTTTAAAGAGTGATATAATTAGTTGTCCACTGTCTAACTGAAGATGTCAGCTTGATAAGTAGATGACATTAAAGGCTCAAACCTTGAATTACCACATAGAAAAAAAGGTTGAAAGACGAAATACATCAACATCCTCTAAGCTCACGCCTAAACGGGGTAAGACAAAATAAATAGCAAAAAACATCAGGAAGTGCTAATCTCTCTGTGATGCTTACTGGTTTTCTTTTACACTCACTTTAATTGGATAGCTACAGAATTAGCTGGTTCTCTTGTTCTTTAATTGTTCATAGCGATAATTGATCAAGAAAGATCAATTTCTTATTTTTCTTAACCAATTGAAGATGGGAAAGCATTTGTGGTTCTGGTGTACTACTACACTTTCAACTTTCATTTCAAAAACAAATAATATCAGATTGCTGGCGCCTGGTAGTGCAACTAACTTCAACAATCTTTAGCTTTGAATACATTCATGGTCAAAGCTAACCAAAACATTCATAATGGCCAATAGATGTGTAAGTCAATTGTAAGACATCAAGAATGGCATGGCTTACATCATCAGACACCCACATTCAAATGAAGACAGCATCGAAAGAGGCTCCCACCTAAGCGAGTCAGGGGGTCAGATAATACGCAACCTTACTTATCTCTTACAAAGAGGTTGTTTCTAAGTAGGACCAACATGAAGGTTACACAACCTTACTTATGTCTTACAAAGAGGTTGTTTCTGAGCAGGACCAACATGAAGGGCTAAGACTACCTATAATTCATAATATATATATATATATATATATATATATATATATGAAGTGTAGGTAGTGTAAAAAGCCATGTTGACATATTTTAGTATATCCTAGAGCTAGAGAATATGACATCTACGACTCCATAGGACATGGAAAAACTTATTATGATTAATGTCAACAACAAGACAATCTCTTATCCAAAGTCTGCAGTTTATAAGAGATCAAGAGCATATACAAATTATATATATTGACAAATATGTCTGACATATTAATCAATGGAAGGCTTCAATTAAGTTAAAGATGAGGAAAATGTATGTCCACAAGAGTTTAGGGGTATCACCTGCTCCAATGGCATATACGTTCTTCAAACCACCCATTACTTCGTGAGTAACAAGATCACCATTATCCCATACAATAAAATGCGGCTGCCTCAGAAACCTAGCCAATGGTTTCCTCCATTTTTCAGATCCACATATACGAGCATTGGCATATTCCTTGTTATATATCTCTGATGCAATGTTTGGTCCTCCCAGATAAAGAATGTTCTCAAGCGGTACCCCAGCTACAAACCAAACACATGGTTAGTGAATGAAATATTAACCAGATAATAACAAACAACAAGGTAAAGATGTGGTGCTACAAATTACAATAGTGGTGTGTTTAATCAAAAGAGATGCTAAAAGAAGGGAAATACCAAGAATCCTTACTTGCGCGGTTAATCATCTGGGTTGGGGTTATGATCCGTGGTACAGGCTCCAATTCAGCCTCAATTCCCTTTGCTAACGATATGATTACTGGCACAGTAATCCTTTCTTTCCAATATTTATTAATTTCCTGAAACACCTCAAATGTCTCAGTTGATGGCAACCCATTAATAACCACATCAGCATCCCAAACAGCCTCCTGCAAATTCGTGACTACCTTGAGAGGACAAAGAGGTGTATCAATCATATTCAAGCAAAATCCATCTTTCAAGATCTCATCGGCAGACAGTGTTCTATCACCTAATCTTGCTTCTACATACTTCAAGTACGCACATCGCCTAATTAACCTTCGCAAGACATCTTCCCTTGAATTGATCACTTCAAACAAATGCTCTGCGGTCGCCCTATCCATTGACCTCCCAGTTCTCCTCCATATCCTGATCTGAACCTTATCCCGAGAATTACCATACGCATCTTGCAAAAGTGCTAAGAAAACACTACCCCATGCCCCTGCTCCAACTCCAACGATCCTCAACGGGTCACCCTCTACTTTACCGAGCAGTTGACGAAGCTCACCTACCTTCTCCTCCAACGAGCCATTCGTGCTTTGAACTAAACCATTAGCATATGCATTACTACTCACCTCCTCAGTACTCCTTACCATCTTTTTCTTGATCAGACTACACCTCCAAAAATTAAAACAACTTACTTAAAATCTACAAACTTAACAGATATATAAAAAGCCTCTTCCAATCAAAAAGCTCTAAACTTGGACAAATATCACAACAAATAAAAACAACCCCAAGAATAATTTCACATGCTCTTAGCAACTATTAATATGCACCATACTTTTCCATCCTCCAAATTACAATGAATGATCCCAAAGAAGGAAAACCATTTCAATGCCAACTACACTAACCACCTAACAAACCCAAAAAAATAAATCACTTACGATCTTGGATATTTGGTTTTGACCAAAATTGATAACAGCTATCACCAATCAAGAATTTCAGCTCCACATTACTCAGCAAGCAGGTTTAAGGAGAGCCTTTAATGGAAATTCAGCTAGTAGTTCAATTCATTTTGACATTTGTCACATATATTACAAGAGATTCACAACATTGGAAAATCCGACTAGAAAAAGAAAACATAAAAAAGGTTGTCGTGTGCAATGTGTCTAGTTATAAAAAGGCGGCGATGTTGATTTTGTGTAAATGGGTTTTGTTCAAATGCAATTTGGGATAAACAATTGCTAAAATCTTAGGAAAATCACGCGTTTTAAGTTAACAAGAAAGTTTTAGAGTATAGTATCCAAAAAACTGGTGACAATGTATGTATACATGGACAATGACCATTGGATGATACCAACTGAACAGATCAAATTCGAGTTAAATGTAATGGAAATTGAGTGTCCTCAATTATTTTTATACTCGAACGTGATATGTATTCCATTTTAGTAAAACAATAAAGAGGCGAAACATCATAATCAAGAAGTGTAGTGCAAAAAACATTATTTAAAATTTTATACCAATATTCATATTGATGTTATAATCTGATTCAAACTAAAATGAAAACTGAATAAGAACTATTTCTTTAAAATATTGATTCATGATCGAGAGATCTAGTAATAAATGGATGTAAAGATTACTTTTCCAAATTGACTTTGTGCTTGGGGATGTGATTATGTCACAACCTTCGCGATTTACATTTACTAATGAACGGAAGAAGAAGTACAACTTTAGATGATCCACTTATATATAAGTAAGCACTCGGAAAGCACTCGGAGTTGAATAATAAATCTCAAGGTAAGCTTGCAATTTCTAGAGACGCAATATGTGTCATTTTTCTTGGTCTAGTGTTGATGATTTTAGAACAACTAGCACTTGACGACCAGTATGGTTGAAGCAAATAATTTTTCTTGGATTATTTGAGCTCATTGAGTCTAATTAATCACATAGACTAATGATCAATAATTGGATCAGAATTAATTCAATCAAACACGCATAATATTGAAGTTCTTAGAAGATGAGCTTTCAAAAAGAATGTGTATCTTGATGGAATGAGTAATACCAATTAACTCATATCGTACCTAACATACCACACTTTCGGGTTAAGGTCTTACACATTTGGTATGGAGGAAAGAAATGAAACGAAATTTGATTGAAGTACTTACTTTGATAGTTAACAATACATTTGAATTGCATTTCCTTTTTTTTTTTTTTTTGATAATTAGCGATGAATTGTGACTACAATGATATTACAAACATGAATACAGAAATTGCGACAAATATGTCTCCAACAAGGTTCGAACCCATGACCTCTTACATGAAAGGTTGGGCCGGATGCCACTAGGCTATTGAGCCATCGGCTTGAATTGCATTTCCTAATTAATTCAATTACCCCATTTGAGGTAATAACCATTACCTCCTAATTGGGTCAGTGGCTCATTATCTTATCTTGTACAAGGTAACCAAATTCAAAGAATCTATTAACATTATAAATACAAAACATATAATATGAAATTATATATTAAATATTCATTAAATTTATATTTTATACTAAATACATTAATATTATATATGCAATATTTTTAATTTGTACATTGACATATATATTATATATAATGTAAAAATTATTCAAATAGATATTTATGATAAACTAATCATAAAATGTATTGGTGAAAATTAAATTTGATATATTAAAATACTTCAAAATGACATTGTATTAATTATCTTAAAAAAATATAATTTTAATGAATACTTTCATATTAAGCTGTGAATATTTTGAAGTTATCTTTAAATAATATATTAAATATCTATTTATATAAGTATATTAAATTGATTTTTTTGATATATTAAATATTTTAAAAATAACATTATATTAATTACTTTATATAAATAGATATATTGGATACATTAATTAGAGATAACATCATAAAATTCACAACTTAGTACTAATATATCTTCTTCATCATCTGAAGAAGAAGAAGAAGAAGAAGAAGAAGAAGAAAGAAGAGTTTGGTAGTGGTGATGGTAGGATGATGGAGAAGAAGAAGGAAAAAATGGAAAAAAAGAAAAGGGGTAGGGAGTTGAGTTCATTAAGGGTAATTTAGTAAAATTATGTGAGAGGTATATTAAAGCAAAAAAAAAATCGAGGGGGGCAAAAATTGGAAAAAAGAGGAGAGGGGGTATTCTTCAAAATTTCTCATTATTATTTTTATTTTCCTCTTTATAAATTTATTTCTCTTAGAAGAGTCTCAATGTATGTTATTTATCCAAAATTGACCCCAAAAGCTGATCCAAAATGACAAGTGTAGTTCGGGGGCAAGTAGACTGATTTTAAAACTTTAAAAGGCAAATTGACAATATCGTCAAAGTTCAAGAGTCAAAAAAAATTTAAGCACGAAATCAACTAAACTTATAATATCATCACTTCTCATAAAATAAAATTATTCTTCAATATGATTCAAGGAATTGTTCAATAGAAGTAACTAAAGTAAACCCATAGCCAATTTCCATTCAATTCATAATGATATTATTGCTTTTCACCAGCCTCCTACAATCCAAAATTGCCTTTACGGAAAATTTTCTGGCCAGGAGATAGAATTGCTAGAGGATCATATCTTAATTTATTACGTACAAATGTTTCCCAATGGGGACCAAAGTGAGTTTTCCATTCTTGTTGTGTACTATAGTTGTCCGGCAAATACTCTTTTGCACTAATTTGATTAGCTTCACAGAAGTCTAATATTCTCTGGTTTCTTTCATTCAAAAACTTCAATCCATCGATACCTGTCGACGTGGCATTTGCATGGACTAGTAAGGCTACCATATAGAAAACATCTTCTTCTGGGACAACAAACGATGTGCGCTTGTCAAACCTGAAATCAAGAAAATAACAATATCAAACTACCATTAATTAGTCCGGTAAATTAAATGACAGAATGAATACAAAAGTATTACGCTTGATATGCTCCAATAATCGAAGCCAATGCTATTTTTTCATATATTTAACAAAAGTGTATATATGCATATTTAATTACTTGGATCTGGTTAAAAGGAATTGTCGATTTGATCTCAAATACTGAGACGAAGTTGCACTTTGATCCAAGATAGTTATATTGTTGTAGATCGGTCCCCGAAAGTAGTCTAGCTAAGTGTTGCAATATAGTTCCTAAAAAATGACAATCGTTGCACATTAGTCCCTATTTAATTTTTTCCAGAGAGCATACTGCAACATTTGTCACTTACGAGACTATACTGCAACACTTGTGTCATTTTTAGAGATTAATCTGTAACATTGTAACTATTTGAGACTAAAATGCAGCTGCGCCCCACTATCTGGGACCAAATCTACGATTACGTTACCTCGACTTGTTCATGGGGTAGATAAGCACTGGGTCGTTGTTGGTGTTGTTTACGATTTTACCAAAAACCCCTTCAACAAATGTATGAATTTTGGTTCGGGGGATGAGTAGATGTAACCAAGGGTGTGGAACCTCCCACAGTCCTAGTTGTCGAAGTTGTAGTTCGCTGTTGTGAACTCGGTTCATGAACTCCAAATATGACTCTTCTACCTCACTCAATGTGGATGGGATGAAGCTCAGTTGAGATAAAATACTTTCAATTTCCTGAATCAAATAACATGCATGCATATGTGTTAAGAGTTAAATTGCCAAAATGGTCTGAGTAAGTGAGTCACATGCGTAAAAGGTCATTATAAATGTGTAAGGGGTGCAGAAATGGTCCCTAAATTAACATTTTCGTTAGTTGTTGACATAAAAAGAAAGTTTAAGTCTAATAATCTAAAGAATATATATTTGGGGGCAAAACATATACTCAATCCACCCGTTTCTAAACTTTATTAGGTTTACATAATCATGATACCTGATTTGTTGAATTAGCAGTTTCAAGATTGAAATATTTGGCAACTTCAAGCTGATAAAATGTGCCGGTTTCGTTAACGATCACATAACCTTCAATATAATCAAATGTGTGCTCTGCCGATCGCGTTATTAAGTATTCCTGATCGTCCGATAATGCAGAAAAATTCGAATAGAACGCGTTGATATATTTCACCTGCGCATGTTAAAAAAAAATTTAAATCTTCGTTTAAGATAATCCCAAACCATCGGTTTTAATGTTAATTATTCTTTAGAGATCGAAATTTGAAATATCAACTTAAATTCGTTGTTGAGGTGAACGTAGTACGAAACATATGACAATTTTCAAAATCTAGGAAACAACGTATAAGAAATTACCTTCTGTGGTGCAGGTTCTAGTGGAATTCGTGCTCTTGTTATTACACCAAATTGTCCAAGACCTCCAAGAACACCATAGAATAGGTCAGCATTCATTTCTGGCGAGCATGTTCTCACATTTCCGTGTCCTACAAGTATCGAAGAAAATTCTGAATTTGTAACTAAATTATGACGGTTATGTTTGGACTAGAGTGAATCGAGTTGAGGGTAAATATTTGAACCTGTGACGACTTGTAGCTGAAGGACGTTGCTAGTCTGAGGACCATGCCTAAAAACTTGGCCACTTATTCCACCATATGATAAGGTACCTCCAACAGTTAGATATAGGTAATCCGTCCAAGACATCGGCGTTAGCCCATACTTGAGGCACTCGTTTAGTACATCAATCCACAACTCCCCTGCAGACACATCCACATAAGGCGACGACCCTGTTTCAACCTTCGTCTTTTGTCCCGCTAGAGATTTCATATTGATGACAACACCATCGAGAGCTTGTGCTTGCCCTTGGATTGAGTGACCATTTCCTCGTGCCGCGATTGTCAGTGGCGAATCAGGTCCCTTTCGATAAATGAAGTTTATGGTATTCGCAATATCTGAAACGGACCCTGGAAATAATACAGCTTTAGGGAGAAATTTGGTCTGGTTGCCAAAATCTCTAGCTGCAAATTCAGTGCCTACAAATGTTAAATTGCCATCAAGTTGAAGTCCTTTGAATAATGTTGAATCCTCATCAAAGAAACTGAAACATGATTCAACACTTATCAAAAAGGTCATCAGTAAGAAAATCGTCAAACATTTCATAAAATGGTTTGTCATTTTCAGACTGGAACAATTTGTTATTGAGATTGACCAATCTATTAGATATATATAAGGCTAAAATATGTTTATGTTTTAGCTAAAAATTTATACATGTTATTAAAATACTTAATTTATTTAACTACGTATCCATTTTTCTAATAATATTTCACAGGCAAAGATCGAGAATTGTTACTCATAAATGAAGAAATAAATTGAAGCATATCATTATGGACTTATGGTTATCAAGAAATAAATGGAGTACACTTTGTTTATAATACATTTATGATTTTTGTAGGAATATTTATTCGAAATATTTAATTTTGTTTCTTGTTACTATAAATGAAGACATAAATAGAAATATATATAGTTATGTTATATCTTTCCTTTTTTGTTATCAATTGAGAACTTTTTATTTTTAGAATAAGTACATACAAGAAATGAAGGCTTATTTTCTTACGACCTCCTTTATTTTCCGAACGCTAACGATTGTGAGATTGAGTTATTTTTTTTTAAAGCAAGGGACTTGACTATTCTTCTTTCTAAAGTGTCACCTAATTTGTGTTTCACTGCAAAAAATTGAAATACTTTAATTGCAAAATCAAAAACATTTCTAATAATTAAAGATAGGATTAACTAAATCAATAAATAAATTATTTTTGTTAATAAATCACTGAAGACCCCCTCCTTCTTCCCCTACCCCTCGATCTGCACACCCCAACGTCCAAATAATAGGGGTTCGATCGATTTCGGATTTTTTTCTGTTTTTAACCGAATCGATACTAATAGATAATTTTTTTCGGATTAAAAATCGGTCGATTCAATTTTGTTTTTTATTGATGATAGATTCCTCGGATAGGATCGGTTTCGATGATTTTCATTTACCGAATCGGATTCAAACCAATGCTGTCCGATTCAGGTGAATTAAACTGTAATTCTTTTTTATGATTAATCATTCATGAATGATACTAGTTTGTTAAGATGCACATCCCACGTCGATCGGAAGTTGTTATCCTCCCGCATTAATATATAAAATCTTGGACTACTCCCTTTATTACCAATTGGTTTTAGAGTGGATACCCATAGACTCGTTCACATTCACATTCAGTCTTCTCAACGCCCACGAGCACCTCCACCAATCACAACGCCTCCACTTGAGCGTGCATCAATTATGTAGATGTATACACTACTAATTTAAAATGTTTAGCAATGAACTAAAAATGTTCAAATTGATTATAAAATTTGTTTCTACAAGATGCTTGTGGATGGTCTTTGAATATCACATAATCATCGTATCATTTTTCAATGCATGTTTCAAGCTTGCGTCGTTGCATGAATAATCTTACTAACTTCTACTTTGGCTAGCTATAATTTATCATAAATTCTTCTCCTTTTTGGCATATCAAGATTCAAGAGCTAAAATTATTTTAATGATTCTGTTTACTATTGAAGGACTACATTCCTGTAATGATAAGTTCGAAGAGTATAATAGAGTCATTTTATCTGATTTAATAAAAAATGCGTCTGAAAGGGTTCAAGGGCACGTGACGCACTTCAGACATGATCAAAAGTATAAAGGTCACATTAAAACTATTTGATGGTATAGAGGCGGGTAAAATACGAATTAACCTATTTTTCTATGCCCTAGCTAGTCGGCCCACGAAAGGAGTCCCCCCATCCGTTTAGGAGTGGGCCGAACAGGGGCCTTAGGTTAGGCCCCTAAAAGGTGGCCTGTCAGTTTTAGGGGTCTCCGCTAAGTCCATTATAGTCCTACTGGCCCGATTCTTATTTGGCCTAGACCTTCTTTGAAACCCAGCTTAAATTCAGTGTTCGTCCATGAAACTCAAGGTGGCCCCTCAGTTCAAGGCCGGGTCCGCTAAGTGCATTACAGATTTACAGTTTGGTATTTTCATAAGAGATACTCCCTCCGTTTCTTTTTATTTGATTGTTTGAGCATTTTTTCTATGTTTCTTTTTATTTGATTGTTTACAATTTCAATGCACTTTTTACAATCCCAATGCACCTTTTTACAATCCCAATGCACCTTTTTACAATCCCAATGTAATTTTTCACAATCTCTTAATAAAGTACTTTTTCCCCAAATAATCAAATAAAAAGAAACGGAGGGAGTATTACATTGTTGAGATAAAAGTCTTGGTCCTCAACCATTCTCACATGATTGTGTTATGATCATATCTTTATTATAATTGATCCTATTGTTTAACGTATATATAAAAGTGTATAATGTATCGATTTATTACTCTTTAAATAACAAAAACTACTTAGTACTCCGTCCGTCCCTAAGAGATTGGTACATTTTGACTTTTGGTGATCAACAAAACACAATTTAAAACATAAATGTTTGTTATTCTACAACCGAAAAAATTATAAAAAGTTGATATTTCAAAAATATATATTAAGACGAATCTAACAAAATCCCACATGACTATATTATTCCTTATCGTTTAATGAGAATTCTTGAACAAAATGTTTAAAGTTTGACCACCAAAAGTCAAAATGTATCAATCTTTTAAGGACGGAGGGAGTATTATATACTCCATTAGACATATATGGAGTAACTTTTTTTGCTGTCGTGCAGAGTGATATATTCAACATGAAAAATATTTTGATGAATGATGAATGCAACTAGAAAGAAAGAAAGATCTGCTTAGCTCCTGTAGGGAACACCAAATCTTGTTATGTAGTTAGCATTTAATTTACAATCTTTGACAATGTTATTATTTATCAATAAGTTACTCTTCAAATTTTCATTTCAAGACCAAATAAAGATCTTAACCTCTTATATATATAGAGCATCTTGATTTACAAATCATGGACACGTAGTCACGTACGTACTTAAAAATATCAATGTCGAAATTGTAGGGAATTAAGCTAAGTTGCTTTAATTTAAAGAGACTCTTCGATCGTCAATTTGCTTGGTATAATAATAAGTAACGGGATGTTTATTAAAATTCTTGAAAAATCAAACCATACAAATTATATTACACACTGTTGATAAGTCAGTTTAATGTCAATATAATATTTATGTCTAGAGGGCAAGCTACCCAAAGAAAAATCCATTTTATGAAAAAATATTACAAGAGAGTCTTACTCGAATAATTCATATTTCTAACGCTCTAAACTAGACTTTTCTATAGTGTCACTATTTCTACTTCTCGCTGTTTGAACATCCTCACAGTGTTCGACTAATACAATTCTTAACAACTTAAAGTTAATTTAATTCAATAACTTTTTATTAAGTTTGTTCGATAATTAGTTATCTTTAAGGAATGAATAAAAGATAATCATTCGTTGATAAATAAAAGTTTTATCGTTTGACCAAAACATAAATTAAAGATGAAATAAATTTAAACGACGGCAGAATCTAGCTACTGAGTATTAAAGTTAGAATGTTCAATGAGTATAAATATGTAGATTGTGTATGATGAAATAAATTCGATCTTATTTTGACCTTCTATTATCTTATGGTCCCCAGAAGTCGGCCTAAATTATAGTCCGTATTAATCATAATTCAAACGTTTATATTCGTGTTTTATTGCCACAAAGCCATCTTATTTTGAATAATGCCATAGGTTTAGCTAGGGTCGGCCGATTCAGGCCGTTTTGATGTCTTCATTCATTAGTCAAGTTATATATGTAAACATATTTAACAAAGAGCAAATGGTTTTATTGATTATTCATATTTGTTAAAAAATACTAGTCAATCACCCTAGTATGACTTTGTATACTTTTGATCACTCACGTTGGGTATTATGTATATATACTTTGGGTCACTCATACGTTTTTTTGGTACAACTCGTAATTTTTCGAAATTTTTAACATTTTGGTAAGGGTATTTTAGTCATTCTCTCATAATTTTATCATGAAAGTGTATAGTGTAATGGAAGTTAATGAAAGTTAGTCGATGGTTTGTTAAAAAATTATGGGAGAATGACTAAAATACCCTTACCAAAATATTATAAATTTCAAAAAAATCAAGAGTTGGACCAAAAAAACGCGTGAGTGGCCAAAAGTATACATAATACCCAACATGAGTGATCGAAAATATACATAGTCATACTAGGATGATCGACTAGTATTTGTTAACAAATGTGAGTGATCAATGAAGCTGTTTACTCTTTACTGAATTGTACAGTATGTTTTTAAGTATCAATATTTGTGTACATCCCAACCTATGTTATTTCACAAAATATAAGTATTCCATAAAATCTTTATATAATTGATATAGTGTAATTATTTGAACTTCAATATAAATCCTAATATAATAAAAATAAATTGTATATCTAAACATACAATTGAGAAGTTAAAATGTAAAAGTAAAGTACATTAAGAACTAGCCTATATAGTACATACTCCCTCCAATTCAAAAAAAGTCTCGTTTGACTTTTTTGAAATTAAATTTTGACCATCAATTATTAAATATTACTTATTCTAAAAAATATAAAATTTATATAGTTGGATTTGTCTTTCCAAGTATTTTCATAATATAATTTTTAATTCAAAATAAATAAATAAATAAAGAATAATTAAAGGCCAAACATTTGTCTCAATATGTGAGAAAGACACTTTTTTAGGAGTATATATCATGATTCATGATGAGTGGTTATTTTCAAATTGTTTATAAAAATTAGACAATGCAGTGAAAAACACATATAAAGATATATGAATAGCCTACATGATTTCCTAGACTTCACCAAATTTAATTAATTAATTGTGATAAATCCTTCATCAAACAAATGCTAAAAACAGTATTGTGAATTGTGATCGAGTTTGTTCATTAGAAGAATTATCTAATAGACTACCTATGAGCTAAATTTTAATAAGGTTTTTCTAAAATGTGCCTTTAGGATACATGTTAATACGTCAATAAGAAAAAATAATTCATAATTAATTTGCATTTGAAGTTTGATATGATATGATTTTTCCAATATGTTACCTTGTATTATTATAATTGTTGAATTTTATTTCTATATTTAAAATCCATTTTAATAAGGGCCAAAAAGTAATTTTTATTAATGTTTTCATCTTTAGAGTTTCTTTTAGCAATAAAATATTTTATCATCACTATATTTTACTATTTTATGAGTATATTACCACCTCCTTTCTTATTTACTTGTTTATCATAAAGTTTACTATATTTTCTTAGTTTCATATACACATTTTTTGAACACATGATGATTTCTTTGTCAAATCATTCAATTAAATCTTTAAAGAGTGAGCCGTTTATATATCCATTTGAATGTCTATAACAAACTAGGAATCTTAATATTATACTCCCTCCGTTTTTTTTAACCTATTGTTTGGGTTAGAATTTTTGTGTTTTTTTAAGATAGTGTTTACTATTTTCAATGTGCTTTTTCATAGAGTATATGAGAGGTTGTAGAAATAGTCGTTTATGTAGGATATAGTTGCATTATAGTTCTAGATAGTTATAATATTGTAGAATAGTCCTTTAAAATGGTATATTGTCGTTGCAGTATAATAGTCCTCGAAAAAAGTGTGACGATTTGAGACCAAAGTACAACTTCATATCACTATCTGAGACTAAATCGACAGTTATCTCTTACACATAAGTATCTAGCACTAAAGATTCTCAACCTATTAAAATATTTTAGTGTCAATTTGCAATTAATGTATCAAAATGTATCGTACGGGCTACGGTGCTTGTCAATATGAATGATGTTGAATTTAAATTGTAGAATTAATGTGAATTAGCATTTTTATGTTTAATTTTCTTTTAAATGACCGGAAAACTTCAAGAATCAAACCAAACAAATCCAGCTCCCCTCGTAAAAGAATTTGTATAAATGTACGTTTTTTTTATCAAACGTGATTAACACCTTTTTATTGTTTGTTAAACCATTTAATACTAACTTATAATAAAAAGTCATAAGCGTCAATCTCTTGTTAACCATTTATATACTTTGACTTTGGCAATTAAATTATTTAATTAATCTCGAAGTGTACAGAATGTATAAGATATCTACCGACCTAAAGAGGAAGAGATCTTCTCAGGTATAGGAAACATAATTTTTTTTTATTGCAATTATATATAGCTTATGTTGTAGTTGACTTAATTTTGCAATAATTGAATCCTATATTCTCATTTATCTATCTAGAAGCTTTAATGGGTTCGTATGTATATTATCCAGGATAAATATGATGCAAATGACCTCTTATTCTCAATACCCCTACTAAATTATGAACAAGTTTTCTAGCATGATCCGTCTCGAATTATACTTACTTTATATCAATTGTCTAACTCGATTTGGCTTGGGTGAGCGTACGTTAAAAGCTCAAGTCGATCATAAGCCAAGCCTCGCACTTTCCATTACCCTGATAATAAACGGATTCAGGCAAACGAGACTCTGAACAAGCCTCTACTATCTTTAATACAATAAGCAAAACTTGACATAAAGCTGATTGATATGTGTTATGTAACTATATAACTAATCTTTTATTTGGAAAAGATCCTTGAATATTTCTTACAAATTCTTCCAACCGTTGACAGTTAATGGTTGACTATCCTTAACCATATACTAATAAAAAAGGTTCTGACATTTGAATTTCAACTATATTTAAAAAAAAAAAACTATTTTTCTATTTAAAAAAATGATACCCCCACATGTAACATCCTTTTCTTTATTTTAAAATTTACATTCAGCCCTTAATTTGGTTGGCATTCTACATATCACATAAGATATTGGTGTCCGGATCAATATGTAAGATCTTGAGCTACTTCTTCTATTGCCAATTGATTGTAGAGTGAAACCCATAGACTCTTAACACCTACAATCAAACACGACCTTTCTGAAAAATACCCTGCCCTGGAGCAAGAATTGCTAAAGGATCATAAGCTCGTTTCTTGTGTACAAATGCTTCCCAACGAGGGCCAAAGTGAGCTTTCCAATCTTCTTGTGTGCTATACTGAGGTAAGTACTCTTTTGCACCAACCTGATTGGCTGAACAGAAGTCTAATATTCTCTGGTTTCTATCATTCAAAAACTCCACCCCATCGATACCCGTCGACGAGGCATTTGCATGGAATAGTAACGCTACCATATAGAACACATCTTCTTCTGGTGCAACAAACGACGTTCGCTTGTCAAACCTGCAAACAGGAAATAATTAGTCCAAGTATATTTTTTGGTAAATTTATATATTTACCATAGTTGAAGAATATTTACTTGGACTTGTTCACCGGGTAAATGAGTACTGGGTCATTGTTTGTGTTGTTTATGATTTTGCCAAAAACACCTTCAACAAACGACTGTATTTTGCTTCCAGGGATTAAAAGATTCAACCAAGCATGCGGAATGTCCCACAGTCCCAGTTGTTCGAGTTCTAGTTCCGTCTTGTGAACTCTGTCCAAGAACTCTAAATATGATTGTTCTACCTCAGATAGTGTAGATGGTATGAAGCTCAGTTCAGATAGTATACTTTGAATTTCCTGAACGAAGAATTAGAGGATGCATCTGTGTTAAAATATCCATATAGCTACAAAATTGTTTCATGTTATATTTCGATAGCATTCCTACGTGTATTGTACCTGGCTTATTGAATCAGCAGTATCAGGATTGAAAAATTTTGCTACTTCAAGAACGAAGAAGGTGCCAGTTTGGTTAACAATCACAAAACCTTCGATATAATCGAATGTGTGGTCTGCCGATATTAAATGCTCCTGATCTTTGCTAAATACGGCAAAATCTGTATAGAGCGCTGTAATATATTTCACCTGTAGATAGAAAGAAAGGTAATTTTACATCGGTTAATTAACTGAGAAAACGTACTGATAGACACTCTGCGATTTCAGCCCTCTTACCTTCTCTGGTGCTGGTTCTAGAGAAATTCTTGCTCTAGTTATTATGCCAAATTGACCAAGACCTCCAAGAACGCTGTAGAATAGGTCAGCATTTATTTTGTCCGAACAAGTTATCACATCGCCCAGTCCTTCACGTAGAGTAAAAGATTTTAGTTTTTTGTCAATAGATACATTGACAAGTTAGTATTTTGTATGATATTTTAATGAAACAGTTATAATTTAAACATGATGTATCTTGATCTTGCTTACAGTATCTAACTGAACACACACCTGTGATGACCTCCAGCTGAAGGACATTACTAATCTGTGGACCGTGCCTAAAGGCTTCACCACTGACTCCCGCATTCGACAAGGTTCCTCCAACAGTTAGATATAGGTAATCGGTCCAAGATTTAGGCGCCAGGCCAGACTTCAGACACTCATTTAGGACATCAATCCACAGCTCACCTGCAGACACGTCCACATATGGAGACGGCCCTGTATTAACTTGCATGGTTTTTCCTCCAAGGGATTTCATATTAATGACAACTCCACCAAGAGCTTGTGATTGACCATGGACTGAGTGACTGTTACCCCGTGCTGCAATCGTCAATGGAGAACTTGGTCCCAATTTATATATACGTTTTATGGTCGTGGCAACATCAGAAACTGACCCAGGAAATAAGACCGCCAAAGGGAGATAACTGATTTGGTTGCCATAATCGCTAGCTGCAAATTCAGTATCCCGTAAACTTAAATTACCATCGAAATGAATTCCATCAAATCTAGAGTGATCATCAGAGAAACATACATCTGACTCAATTATGATTAAAATGGTTAGCGAGAAAATCCTCAAACTTTTCACAAAAAAGATGTTGTTTTCATTTATGAATCTACTGAGAAGGTTTCTCATTTTTACTGCTTCCCGTATACCGAAAAGACGTGGGATGATTATACAGTTTTCAAATTCTTTACAAGCGAAACCAGTGGAGTATTTGTAGAAAAAAAGAAACACAGCTACAAACTTATGTAGGAAGTCTGAAACAAACAATGTTAGGCCTGTAATGAGAAGAAGAACGAAAGCTTTTTGTTATTATTGGCTCAACCAAAGTAGTAACTATATATAAGGCTCAAGGATTATAATTGATAGCTGTCAATTTTCAAAAATTTATATTTAATGATTTTTCATTTTGACCTTTTCATAGAAGAAATTGTGGTTCATACATCATTGACTTCAGGATTACAGGAATAACCATGTCAAGTGGCAACAAGATAGACTTTTCAAGACGGACGAATTATAAAACATTTTAACCTTTGGATACATTTGCAAACACATTATCATCTTTGTAACCACTTGGGTTGGTCCAATGGTGATAGGTGTTGCACGTAACGACTCGGTTCGTTTACAACTACATGCAAGACAGGGTTATATTTAAATCAGAAACGTTATCACCTTTCTTCAGGCAAACGCTTGAGTAAATATTTCCCCGAATGCAGGTAACTTTCTGCTCCCATCGAAGGTAATGGACAATAAAATGCTTGCAACTGCCTTTGTTAGATCAAACAGTGCATTTGAACGAGCTGATTAACTGGTTTACATATCAATCCAGTTTGCTAACTTTTTATGTCATTTGTCAAGGTAAAATTTGAGTCATTTTGAAGATAGAGAATTCTTGGATTAACCAAAAAGCTAAATCCAACTTTAAGAATCATTAAAGATGAATAGAAACTTGGGAAGTGCAATATTCATGCATGTATGCATATAACAAGGCACTTCTATAGCCCCCTGTCATTTCTATGGGCAAAATATGAAATTATTATAGTTATGGTGTCAATAAAATATAGAACAGGAAGGCCAAACACAATCTCACGGATCAAAATTACGCGAATATGACATGGGATCTTAATACACTAGCACATATATATATAAATGGATCTAGACGCCATTCTCGTCTGCAGTTAAGAGTACAAAACAAAGGTCGTCTAAAGCTCGTAAGCATAAGTTCCTAACTACTAAGTACTAAATGCTATGCCATTCTCAGAAATCTTTTGTAAAAGAATAACTTCAGGGCGTATCAAGAACATGATATACCTGAATAATTTACATCCACCTCTCGATGCTCTCATCCAGATACGAATACAACATAGTGATCCCAACGTCGTTATACAAACATCACAAGATGTTACTTGTCTTTGCTAAAGCACAAACCTACTGGAAAAGAATGAAGTGTCAGGGATATCCTTCATTTCAAAGCTCATTAGAAATCTACATATTTCCTTTGCAGCTCATAATTAAGGGCATATCGCAACATATCAGAAATTAAGAACAAAATGGAGATAGAGAATAATTTATAACACTCGATCACCGAAACATGCCACTGTTAGTACTAGGAAAAGAAGTATAAGTTTATTATCACACTTATTCACACACATGATCACCATCTGGCAACACATTGCTGCCCTTAGCAAAAACATCAGTAGTATATTTTCAGCAGCATGTAACTAAGATCATCGATAGTTCTCCATATTAAACGACAAAGTTAAGCTCGAAAACTGCTAACATATTCTTCAAACAGGGGACACAGAATTGTACATGTACGCAGGTAACACATTCAATTCCTTAATCCACAAGTACACTCTCAGCACCTTCATACAAACTGGCCCTAAAGTCTTAGTTAAGTGAGCAAATTGGTTATATATTCATCAAACAAATTTCTCACTGAATAATAAATAGATATTTGAATATTGTCATAGACTCGACTACAGAAACACAAACATCAACATCACAACTACCAAATGTCTCTGAACAGGCCCCCGCCTAAGCGGGATACGAGGGTCAGATAATACACAACCTTACTCTTACAAGCAAAAAAGGTTGCTTTCGAATTAACTCGTGTAAATTTTTGATATTGTCAACTACTTCACAACATATAAGAAGTGTAGGTATTAGTGTAGCGAGAGATTATAATTCGTTCTATTATATCAAAGTGCTCGTGATAATAAAATCTTTGACTCCATAAGACAAAAAAATTACTGACATAAAGCCATTACAATATAAAACTAATAACCATTTCTCCATTATTCGCAAGGGCAATTTCCATCAATCTTTTGAAGTTTGTAAAATTAACTCAATTTGCTTCGTCATCGGTAAGCAACAACTACATTTTGTTGGTCGGTTTAAGCAACGTTCAACACACCGAAAGTGTGCCATAGTGTGGAACTCAAGAACAACAACTAAAATATTCAATAAAAAACACTAACCATCCCAATAACAAACTTTGACTTGCCTAACATCCAATTCAAAATACTATCCAACCAAAACTTGCATTATTATAGTATTACCTAAATCAACAAAATCCGTATAATCATACGTACAAATCCTCTAATTTCATCTCTACTTATAAGATAACTGTTTTTTTACTTTACTGTCCAATTGAAAAAGCCTAAATCTAGGTGAATTGAAGGTTAACTCACCTTGATTATGATTTAATCGAGGTTAAGTGATCCACGTGTATTAACCTTGGTTTTATTAACCTTAAAATATTACACCCTATTTCTTGACTATGAGATATAAAACTCTACTTTTTTGTGTTTCATCCGTTTTAAATTAAAAGTGAAGGATTGTTATTATTTATTGATGCCTAAAAGGCTAAAACGCATTAATCTGAAGCAACTTCACTTAACCCTTGCAAGGTTATCTAGGAAAAAAATTCACTATTGATGAATACAGAATCATAGGCTTATTTTGTTTTTGCCCCCTATATTATTACGTTGGTTTTAATATTTCACTTATACTTCTGACCGTGTTTGAGGGCTCCATGGATCTTTTCAGAAGCGTTCTTTTCTATTTAATCAGATTAAATGACTATTTTATCCCTAATGTTATTCGAAAGTATATGGGCATTATTAAATTATTTCATTTAGAGTGGAACCTCATAGACTCTTAACATGGTATCACGAGCCAAGTCCAAGTTAATGAGGCACGTGTAACCCCGCCGATGTTGTTCCGGCAAGTTAATACCAGCGAGGAAAATTCCGCCAACGATTGGGTTACACGTGAGGGGGTGTTAAGATGCACATCCCACATCGGAAGTCGATGTCCTCCCGGGTCAATATATAAGATCTTGGGCTACTCCCTCTATTGCCAATTGGTTTTAGAATGAAACCCCATAGATTCTTATCACATATACTTAAAGTTAAACCCACCCCTTCTTCTTCAACACCCCATATGAAGCTGTGTGGTGAGCATAAAGCTCCCTTCATCATCTTCCTTAACTCGTTCTCTTTGAGAGTTCTTCAGCTTGTGTTGGTCGAAATTGAAATTTTTACCCCTAATTTGGTCAAATCAAAACTTTTTTATTTAATTTGGTCAAAATTGAAACTTCATACACAATCATAAATATAAGGGCACATTAAAAGCAACGTAATAGTATAGGGTGCAAAAAAACGAATAAGCCTAAATTCATGATTCTACCTAGGAGTTGGTCTAATTTGTAGAAAAGTATGAAGCCTATTGGGCATTTGGCACTTATTAGACGTGCCAACCGGGTCTTCCATGGGCCAGGCCAGTTAGCCCGTATAACAATGGTTTCTGATAACAATTCATGATTGTACCTTGGAGTTGGTCTAAATTTGGAAAAATCAAAATGTGGGTTTTGACATAATTGGTTATCGGGTGTAGTGAAGATTTACACTCAAGTGATTTGATAGGGAATATTATTTGAGTTGATGTTCATATCTGACAGCTTTTCTTCATATCCTTTTTATTGGATGATCCAATTTAGTCAACTCCTAGAATCTTTGTGATATTACGATAACTCTTGTTCTGACAGGAATATTTCAAAACATTACTATTGTTTTCTTGGTGCTCATCATGTTTTCAACTGGACAGTGGACATCTACAGTTTTTATGCAATAGCAAATCAAGCTAGCGTTGAAGATGAGTAAGAATCTTAGTTGTTTGTTTCATATTCATGAGCATGCTTGAATGCTGTCGCCCAAAATCCAACAAAATGGACTTGTTTGAGGAGACGTTTAAGGTGATAACAAACATCAGCAATATTGTTGGTTTTGAATTGTTTCTAGTCAATTATCGGACCCATGAATATTAGCTTGGTTGGTTCGGAGCCTTTGATGGTATTGAGATATTGCTGTTCAAGTTTTGGAGGTTGATGTACATTACAGTGTTATAAATCAGTCATGATGGGCATTGAGTTGGGAAGTAGCGGTTTTGTAAGGGAGAGAATTAAAGATTCAAGAAATAGAAGTAACATGTATAATATTTCGTAAGTAATATGTGCAATAGAAATATAGAATAATTGATGTTCAAAATTTGACAGTAAATGATCAAAAACATGATTCTACCTCTCATTCTTATTAGTTGATTGCCAATATTTTTTGTCATTTATGTAGTTGATTGTCTAAGATTTCAATCCAAGGATCAAATATTTTTTTTTTTTGCCGATGGCTCAATAGCCTAGTGGCATCCGGCCCAACCTTTCATGTAAGAGGTCATGGGTTCGAACCTTGTTGGAGACATATTTGTCTCATATTATACTCTAACTTTCTATTAGTTAGCAATTTCTGTATTCATGTTTGTAATATCTTTGTAGTCACAATTCATCGCTAATTATCAAAAAAAAAAAAAGGATCTAATATTTTCATTCTTGCCCTTAATAATTGATTTCGCTCTTGAATGTACTTTATTGAGTTGATCTATATAATAATTGATTTTCTCTTTTTAATTAAGTAGGGTATACTTGTCAACTTTTTTGTAAATTAGTTATGAATATTACAAATAACGAATACAAATCCATCATGCTATTATGTGATCAGTAATTTTCATATTTTCTAGCTCCTTAATAAAATATTTTTTAGCTAGACAATCATCTAATATAGAGCTCAACAAGTTTTAAATACTGAAAAAGTCAATCAAATTGAATTTAATTAAATATATACTCTCTCTATTCTTTTTTATTTGTCTTTGTAGACTTAACTTTTTATTTCTAAATACATGTCCTTAGCTTCTAGCATAATTAATTGTAAATTATATTTCCAATGGATTGTTATTTTACATTTTGAATGGACTTTTTGATTGATTTTTGTTTTTCCTTAACCTATGTATACATAAATTGCTAGAAAGATAGACAAAAACGAACGAAGGGAGTATTATTTAGCGACAAAAGATCAAAGTTATTGAAAGTCATGTCTGCAGAGGCGGACTTATATTAGTTCAGGCCCGTTCAGTTGAACGGACACTTTTTACAAATAAAATAAAATTATACTACTATTTAAAAATAAATTAATATAAAAGTTAATATTTGTGTTTAAATTACAATATATTTGATTGTTTCGAACACCCATTTCAAAAAATATGATATTTTGAACACCCACTTTATAATGCTCAAATCCGCGAGTGTGTAGCTGCCATGCATAAGAATCCTGCACCAGTTGACTAAAGAGAAACTTCTATTGTGGAACTATTTTGACAAATGGTTCAGCTGTGTTACAGCCTTTTTTTGGTGTGACCATATAGCTTTAATTTCCCACACTAGAACCCTTTGATAGTGATACAATTAAAATGATTTTTTTCCCTTTATTCTGTTGCCTTTTTTATTTATTCTTCTTCGTTGTTGCTATAATGAGATAGAGATTTCTCCTGCAATTCAGTCCATACATCTTTTTTTCTGGACCAATGTTGAATTGTTATAAATACTTGAAATAAACGTTTTAGATGCCAAAAATGGATATTTCAGTGATGAGATTTCATTATATTGAATCAAGAATTCAAGAAAATTGGTCCGTGTATAATGAATCTTAGAAAATTAAAGAAGTTCGCGAGGAAAAAAATAGCGAGATGGATGTAGACGAAATATGCGTCCATCAACTTAACAAATAGAGCGTTGGTCTGATGGTTTGATGACTTTCGACAATATTTGTCATAAATTAGTAGGACACGGAAAATATAAGCATGTTAATGGTAGTTGATGATATGATGTAACTCATGACCATTATATGTGCATCATCGTCAAATCTTTTTACTTAAACAAAGACCAAATAATTAGAAACAATTACATCATCGTTCATTGTCAAAGAGGTTAGACTCCTAATACGTGTTCTATTATCTTAGGCAAATTCTTTAACGTTGTTCGTTACTTTTGAATGTTGTTCATTACTTTGGTTTTTAGGAGTGAAATTACTATTCTGTCTTCCCTATTTGATAATGTATTAAGTGTGAAGCTCAGTTGGGGGTAAAATAGTAATGTCCTTCCGTAAAAACTCTTTTCTAGTGTGTACAGACAGTGTTGTCGTAGTTTTTTTGTGTTCGTTATTATATTTTACAGTGAGTAAATTGGGAAAAAGTTTTGCTCTTACAAATAAATATAATTCAAAAATATCTTAAACCAGTTTTATGACCTCCATATTATACTTACAGTTATGGGGGACGAAAATAATAATGAACATATAATATATCTGTAGCTATTAAGTGAAGGTACTATATCTGATTCTACACCAGTCTTCCCATTGTAACCCCTCCTTTTTTGTTACGTAAATACTGCTGCGAGTTCTGCGATTTTTCATAGCTGCCTGTTGTCTGCTTCTAGTTGAGGCATATTTTGTTTCTGTTCTATTTTGAAAGAACCACAACGACTAAGACATGTCGAATGACTTTAAAGAGGCTCCCCCTTAAGCGTCCTGTTTTTAGTATTATGTTGAGATCTTGTTCAAAATCACGAGAGGGATATTGTCTTTTGAAAGATTTGTTGTCCTGGAGCCAGTATCGATAAAGGGTCATAAGCTGATTTTCTCTTCAAGAACACACTCCAACGTGCACCGAAATGGCGTTTCCACTGTTCCTGAGTAGTATAATGAGGGAGATACTGCTTTACTCCCAAGTGTGCTTCCTCACAGAAGTCTAATATTCTTCTGTTTCTAGCTAGGATGTTTTCCAGGGACTTTGTTCCTGAAGATGAGGGAGCTGCTTGTGAAAGAAAAGCTACCAAGTAGAAAATATCTTCCTCTGGGGAAACAAATGATGTTCTGTTATCAAACCTGAAGAGAGAAAAAAAAACAAGTGTAAGCTTACAGAATGAGGGCAGCAAAGAATTGCAAATTTAAACTGTTTTGTGAGACAATTACTTTGATTTGTTCACTGGATAGATGAGGACAGGGCCATTGGAAGTCTCTCTTGCAATGTTGCCAAAAACGCCTTGAGCGAAAGCGTTTATTTTACTTCTGGGGATGAGAAGATTCAACCAAGGGTGAGGAACATCCCATAACCCTTTTGATCGTAGTGTCAGTTCTGATCTATGAACTCTGTCCAGGAACTCGACATACGAAACTTCTGAGATAAATAGTGTTGATGGAATATAGCTCAGTTGAGACAATAAGCTCCCAATTTCCTGCAACAAAAAGAAATGGAATTAGTATCTAAACATCAAGATATCAAAAATTGTTTGTTTTTGTCATGTGTGACTATGAGGTCTTCAGTCTTCTAAGGTGTTACCTCATTCGATGCATCAACATTTTCCGGGTTGAAATTTTTGGTTAGTTCAAGACAAAAGAGCGTCTTTCCATCTGATTTGAAATTCTGTGCTTCAATTGGATCTTGAGGTTTGAAAGCCAAGCTCCAGTCATTCACAAGATTCGTCCGGTTTATAATAACTTGACCTTCTATGTAATCGAAAGTCCTCTCTGATGATATTAGACGCTCTTGGTCCCGGGAAAACGTAGAGAAATCTGAATAAAGCACTCTGATCCACTTGACCTGTTCAAAATATGATATTAGCACAACATAGTAGTACTATGTAGTACAATAATGTACTTTTAACTTATATGATCACAATTTGTGACACTTTTAAGTACAATTACCATAGTTGGAGCTGGTTCCAGGGAAATTCGCGCTCGAGTAATTATTCCAAACTGTCCAAGTCCTCCAAGAACACTGTGAAAGAGGTCAGCATTCTTCTCCTGAGAACATGTCACCACCTCTCCCCTTCCTGCATTTTATTTTTCGTTATCGTTGATGATCATTATATTGGCCAATGAATATGATGTAATCTTGGATTTTACATTAATAGATAGCTACATAAACTGACCCCTGATGTCTTTTGTGATAATTTCCAACTCACTTGTTAGTGGCTTTAAAAAAAATTGTAATACATAAATTGTCAAGGGGACTAAATAAAAAGCTACCACTTATTTAGTTCGTCCTAAACTTGACGCGTTTTTGTCTTGACTTTTGTTTCACAATCCAATGATGCATCACCTGAATGTGATTGCAGACATCAACCTTGGTATGTATACATGACTGTAATTGTAGAATACAAACCTGTGATAACCTCCAGTTGATGGACATTACTAATTTGAGGTCCATGTCGAAACGCCTGTCCGCTGATCCCAGCATTGGACAAGGTACCACCAACGGTTAAATGTAGGTAGTCTGTCCAGGATTTGGGCGCTAACCCGAATTTCAGGCACTCCTGGAGGATATTGATCCAGAGCTCCCCAGCCGAAACATCGACAAAGGGAAACTGTCCTCTGCTAATTTGCATCTTTTGAGCACTGAGTGATTTCATGCTGATCACAATCCCGTCCCGGGCTTGTGATTGGCCCTGGAGAGAGTGGCCGTGGCCTCTTGCGGCCACGGTCAGCTCTGATCCAGGCCCCATTTGCCAAACATGCCTTACTGTAGTGGCAACGTCTGAAGTAGACTTTGGATGCAGAACGGCTAGAGGGGGGAAATTGTAGCGGTTGCCGAAGTCTTTCGACGCAAACTCGTTGCCCTCAAAACTGAAATGTCCATCAAGAGGGAGTGCCCTTAATGAAGATGGTACACTTGAGAAGCAAAGGTCTAGTTTAATAGTAAAACAGCTTAGTAATAAGATCATGAAGCTTCTAAGGAAAAGAATGTTGTTTTGTTTGGTGAAACTAAAAGATGGATATTTCATCTTTCTTGACATTTTTTGTGTGTGAGGAAATTGAAATGCAAAAGGTGATGAAAGCTTCAAAGTTGTTGTTTCCAAGCAAAAGCTAAAGAAGAATTGTGTGAGAGACAAAAGAAGTAGAGGTGAGGAGGGAATTTAAAGACAAATTTTGGTGGCGGAGTCAACCTACAGTATCAAGAATACGTATGGAGACCGCCTACTTGAGAATTTAGAGTGTTTTAAAGAGTTGCTTACTCGTTATCATACTCAAGCTATGTAGGATTGGAAAAAATATGTGATAGACTCGTCATGTGGTGATATTTGACTCAAACTTCTAATTTGTAGGTTTTAACTTCAACTATCGTTGGAGCCAATATATCTTATGATTTTATTCTAATTGTCTACTATTAGTTAGCATCTACTGGTATTCATCATTCATTACGAAAAAGTATAGAAATATTAACAATAAAATGTCACTAATTTCTCGTTTGAAATAATGTAAACTTTGGATTGTATTTTGGCTAAAAATTTTCATGGCTCTTGAACTTTGACGATCTGGTCAGTTTGCCCCTCGAAGTTTTAAATCGGTGTTCTTGCCTAACGAACTACCCAAACTGGTCAGATTGGAAATTTTTATATTAAAATGGATAGATTTTAAGTTTTAATAAAGAATAAAAATAGAAATTTAACATTTGAGACCAATTTGTAATATATACAATATATTAGGACCTCTTTAAAAAAATAATAATTATTAAATAAAAAATAAAAAATAAAATAATCCCTCTCCCTCTTTCGTCTCCGGTAGGTCATCATCGTATATTGCAACTTGACTTGCAAGAGACCAAGGAGGGGAAGGGAGCTAGGGACTATTTTATTTTTATTTAATAATTTTTTTAAAAAAAGAGGCCCTAATATATTTTATATATTATAAATTGATCTCAAGTGCATATCATATGTTGAAATTTGTCTTGTCTTTCATTAAAACTTAAAATTTATCAATTATAATGTTTAAATCCCCAAAATAACCAGTTTAAGTTACTCGGGGGCAAGTAGATCGATTTAAAACTTTAGGGGAAAATTGATTACATCGTCAAAGTTCAAGGGGCAAGAAGAATTTAAGCCTTGTAATAATAGAGAAATTCTTTCTAAACGATCAAGACGAAATACAAACATTGTTCACTATAGTATATATATAAGTTTATAATGAATATAGATTGTGGATGTGTACACGTTCGCGCAAATACATATTTTGTGAATGTTCATTATTAGATCATATATGTTTCAAAACGATCGATCACACAGGCATGTTTTCAAAATATCCCACTTGATACTTTCATTATTTGACATTTAAGTTGAACTCTTTCTTTTGACAATTTGACACGGGTAAAATTGACCTAATTTAATTTGATGTAATTCCATAATTTATTGTAAAACGTAACTCTATTTTTTGCTTTAGTTTTTTATTATTTTCATTTTCTTTATTTTTACACAAAAAAATTGTTCAAAGATTATATTGAAATTGAAAAATCAGCTAAAAAATAATTATTTGAACAATATCTTACCCTTGAAATATCTCAAAAAAGTCAAACTGTATTGTCAATATTTGCACGTTAATACTAAGCGAGATGCTTTTTAAAAATATGTATGATGGAATGAAAAAATGTTCTAAAATATATATCATCAAACTTATTACATTAACTCTTTATATTAATCTATTTTTATTCAATATGCAATACATGCTTTACTCCATAAAAGTGCCACTTCTTGTAAAAATGTTACTCAACTTATTTATTAAAATAATGTTATTATAAGTATAATTGCTTAGCTTTTACACTATTAAAGATTACCTATGTGTCATTATATTGTGGACCATTTATGCACTCATTTAGGTTACAAGCTTAAACAACCATGACCATTAAAACAAAGTTTGAGACAAGAAGATTTGACAAAATATTGTGCTCTTTATATTACAGTTCCAACCATATTTTGAACTTTTCCATAAGACAAAAATGTATTTATTAGGTTCCTCATTTACATACAATGCTCGAAATAACTTTGCTAATTGTACAGAATATATAATGGTACCACCATATCGTCCTCTTACATACAAGTAAACGGAGTATAAAGCATGAAATGCTTTTATATCATCATTGTCTTTTTCTTTTATAATTAGTAGATGATTTGAAATATTTCAATTAATACTCTTTGCTTTAATTGAAAGGATTGAACGCTTGTATCTGAAATTTTCTTTTATAGCCTGTGTACTTTTCACCCGTAAGGTAGTGAAGTTGGTGGAGTAGGTGAGTTTGTGACTACAAGGTCACTAGTTCGGTTTTCCCTATCACACATGGTGACGTGATTTGCATACTATTGTGCACTCTATGAAAATATAGCGCGGTTTACTGTGTGTTTGTATACAAATTGATAGTAAGGATAAACGTGCATTACTATTAAAGAAACATATAACTACAAAAAATTGAGAATAACACTTAAATTTTGAGTGTAAGAATTTAGTTGAAATGCAATTTATACTAATAATAACAAGAGACAATTGCCGAAATGGTCCCCGAAAGTGGAATCAGATTGTACTTTGCCCCCAATAGTAGCACGGGTGCAGCATAGTCCCCGAAAGTGGCCCGAAAGTTGCAGTTTGGTCCCCACGTTAATTTTTCCGTTTAAATAAATCGTGGCAAAAACATAATTTTATAATACTTTAACTTAGATTAACTTACTTTTTGGGGTCAAATTAAAAATTCCATCCCTCTTCCCCAAAATCACTTAAACATATAATTTTTAAACACTTTAGCTTAACTTTTTGTTATTTTCTTCAATTTAAACTTTTGATTTCTTTTTCGTCTTTTCTCGATTTTTTTAATTATCTTTTTAGATTTTTTTTTCGATTTTTTTCCGATTATTTTTTTATTTCTTTTTAGATTTTTTAAATTTATTTCCTGACTTTATTTTTCAAGTTTCTTTTTTGATTTTTTTTTCTTTTCTCGATTTCTTTTTCGATTTTTTCTCGTTTTCTTTTCTGATTTTATCACGATTTCTAAAAATCAAAAGAAATGGGATCCAATCGAAAAATAAATCCTGAAAAAATAGAAAAATAAAACGAGAAAAAAATTGAAAAAATAAATCGGGAAAAAATCGAAAAAAGAAATAGTAACAAATGGAAAAAAGAAAACTAGAAAAAATCGAAAAGAAAACGAGAAAAAATCGAAAAGAAATTGAAAATTTTGGGGATCTGGGTTTGGATTTGTAATTTGACCTCAAAAGTAAGTTAATCTAAGTTAAAGTATTAAAAATTATATTTTTGCCCCACTTTTAACAAAAAATTAACTTGGTGACCAAACTGCAACTTTAGGGAACTATGGGGGTCATAGTACAATCTAGTGCCACTTTCGAGGACCATTTTGACAATTTTCTCTAATAACAACCATAACAATACTCATAGTAATAATCAGTTTTATCCTCATAAGAAGAACATAAACCACATAAATAATAATGATAAATAAGAATAATAAAGCTTGTCTTAGTTTGTTGATTTGATCTGCGCTTAAACTAAAACCATTGTTCTACGAACCTTTAACGAGAAAGAAAACATTTCCAATTTAAGATTTTGTGGAAAAGGACTGCCTTAAGACAAGTGAGTCCACAGGACACGTGAATTTGGAAGAATTGTGAGCTTTGATTTGAAGCAGATGAGCTATGGGTTGGTTTAGTTGGGACCTATTTCCACACTCTAGACCTAGTAAGAATCTACTTTATGGTAGGAGGACAATTCACACAAATACCGTCAAATATATTGATATACATGTTTTAACTTATTATGATCCAAAAAAAATTAGTACTTGTTAAATTGGGTTATATAATAGTATGAAGTTGCATTTTAGTATCACGTAATTGTAACACAAGTATAATAATAAGGGTCCCAGAAAGTAAACGTTGCATTATATATCCCAAAAGAAAGGGATTTATTTTCGTGAATTATATTGCAAGATTTACGGCACTTTCGAATATAATTATCTAAGGCTAAAGTAAAACTTTATCCCAATATTTAAGACAAAAATCGATCAGAACCTCGAGGAAAAAAGAAAAGAAATTGATAATCAAAGTTTTGAGTAAGATTCCCAAAGTGGATAATCCAATCAACAATCAACACACGACCCTCAAAGAATTCTTAATGGAGTTATGATTATCAAAGGAAACCAAACAATAATTTGATTTAGCGAGGAGATTGGGGAGTGAAGGGGATGAGTGGACGTTTTCATATGGAAGAGGGGAGGGTGACGACGGTTTCTACGTAGGCATGGGTGATCTTCGAAACGGAGGGGACGGTAAAACATACTTGCCGGAAATAAAGTGAAGAAGAAAAAAAATAGGAATATCCTCGGTACACAATTCAATTGAGAGCTCAAAGTATCAATGTCCTTGCATCTTCACACAATCGACTCTTATAAGAAACGAATCTTGTGTTGACAAAGAGTGAAGAAATTTGCCGCAAATCTTATTTTAAATAATTTTATGTTTATTCTGATATACGAACAACCGACAAACAACAACGACACTTGGATTTCATTTTTTGTATTTTTTATTGAGAAAAACGACGAATACCACGAAGTGCTCTTATTCGAGTACTTTCTCAATGCTTTTCGAATCGAATTTAGGAAAACTGCACCAACCCAAACTCGTTTTCCCAATAGTACTAATAAGATCACTTGTAGACCTCATATGTATGGTCCAAATGGATCGGGTTACACTTTCGAAAGTATAAATATACCCACATTGCTTGTTAAATACACACGACTCATGATACCATGCTTATAAGATTGATCATGTGGAGGTTAGTATTACATCAAAAGTGTGAAATCGTCATACAACTTGCCCTAGAGTACAATTGTACAAGAAGGAGAAATTGCATGTGTTTCAACTGATCATATGATACTAGAGCTTCCTTGTTAACCAGTTTATCAATAGAAGGTTAGCCCCTTATGACTTATGAGAGTTGAAACCACCAAATTGCGTGAAACGACGAAGCTACTGGTACTTCAAAATCTCTAATTGAGTCCCAGTTGAGTTATATATCCCAAGAGCAGGTTCACACTATATAAACTAATTGTAAATCAACGAAGCGTACCACTTTTCTAATACATTCGAATTTTCTTAATCAATAAATATGAATCGGATTTTGAATAGTTTACGTATTCATTATTTATAGTATCCATGTTTTGATATATGTATAATTAGCAATCTAATTTCTTTGAATTAATTATCTCTTTTGTTTTAAAAGACAGTGAATTAAAAAAAAAAAAAAAAAAAAAAAAAAGACAGTGAATTAACATCTTGATTTGATGAGGACCACATATATGCAAATCAAAGTGGGTTCTATTAGTCGAGAAAAAACATCATGACCAATATGGGACCTCCATCGATGTCGCCCACCGGATTCCAGTTATGCAATAGAAAAGAAATACTATAAAACCAAGATTTCCATAATTTCTCTTAGATATTGCACTCAATTTTTTTATTTATTATAATGGACCAAATCATAGTGTGAACTTAAAAATTACTGCTAATTAACCCTTGATCCTGTGTTTTTTTTGTGGGTGGAAACCGAACCTTTTTCTCAAGTGAATTGAGGTTTTGTTTTCTAGAAGGAGACCGACCATAATAAATAAATGATAAAGGCTAAAGGGATGACCAGCTTTGAGGAGCAAAACTCTGGTAATGAGTGATGTCTTTCTATTCAACAAATATAATTATATTAATGAAATTAGCAAACCCCATTACACGTATCCCTACAACCCTACCATGCATGGGGCCTTCACTTTTTACTACTTCTTAATAATAACCTCAAGTAATCCAATCTTTACTACTCCTACCAGTTAAAAGTAAAAATGTAATCTCTCAGTCCATTTCTCTAACCATCATTTAGTTTTAGAGGTAATTATCTAGAGAAAATTGCCGAAATAGTTTTCGATAGTGGGATCGAATTGCACTTTAGCCCGCAATAGTTATACGGTTGCATTTTAGTCCTCGAAAATGGCCAAAAGGTTACACTTTAGTCCCAAGGTCATGTTTTCCAATAAAGTTGGGGTCAAAACACGATTTTTAATAATTATGAGGTCAAAACACGATTTTATTTGTTTGTATCGGGGCTAAACAATAAAAGATGTAGACAATTATAAAGCTAGAGGGGTTCGAACTGCATCTCCAGGAGGCACTACTGGAAAATTGCTCAAAAACGACGAGATTTTCATTTGTCCTTTGTGTATATACGACGAAGGAGGACAAGCCTGAGAACAAACCCGAACTTTGTTTGCCAAAAAAGTATATACGACGAGATAGGACAAATTTGTCCTATTTTGTCCTTTTTGCTCACAAAAAAATAATTGCACCACATGAATACTTCACAAATAATTAGTTATGATGTATTATGACTATATGTGCTTGCATTATTCAAGTTTTGATTAATAATAGTCAAAAAGAAGAAGAAAAAAATTAAAACAAAGGACAAAAGGGACAATTTTGTCTTATTTTGTAGTAGTTGTATGACATAATAGGACAAGTTTTGACAAATTTGATAAAACATGAAATAATCATTAATTACTCTTTTAACAATGGTCATGTTAATCTTATTTAACTCAATTATAATCTAATACTATCGAACTATAATTCCTAGCTAATTTTGATATGTCATTCTTGCTTTGCACCAGAGTAAGAGTCATTTGACAAATATGTTAACTTAATAGTATGATACAAGGCATAATCATTAATCACTCTTTGAATAATGATCATGTTAATCTATTTAACTATTATAATCTAATACTATCGAACTATAATTCATTCTTGACTAATTTTGATATATCATTCTTGCTTTGCACCATAGCAAGAGTTATCAATAAGTACTAGTGTAATACTTTAATTGCATAAACATTCACAAATAATTAGTTATGATGTATTGTGCCGATATGTGCTTGAATTATTCAAATTTAAATTAATGAATAGTGATTACTTAATAAATAATTAGTTATGATGTATTGTGTCGATATGTGTTTGAATTATTCAAATTTAAATTAATGAATAGTGAGTACTTAATAAATAATTAGTTATGTTGTATTATGTCGATATGTGCTTGAATTATTCAACTTTAGATGTCAAAAAAAAATGAAAAAAATTAAAACAAGGACAAAAAAGGACAAAATTGTCTTATTTTGTCGTAGTTATTTGACCTAAACTCAATTAAATCATCACTCCGCCACATCATCGATCCTCTTCAAAATTACTAAGCAAATCCTGACCATTGATTTACACATAAACGGCTCAGATATCTTCTCTCACTCATAAATACTAAACCTCTTAATCCTTCCTCACTTCAAACTCCCTGCCCTCTCCATGTACGCCTCCTTCCTCTTCCCATCTTCCCCTCCTTTCTCAAAAGCAAGCAAGTCGCGCATCGGCCTCCTTCCGGATTTGATGTTATTTCTTCATAATTCTTCTTTGTTAACCTCAATTTATACTGGCTTCAATTTATTATTTTTGTATATTAATTTCAGTTTGTAGATCTGTTTTTTGGGTCATATGTTTATCAAAATTTTAATTTTTTGTTTATATGTTTGAGATCTTTTACTTGTTTCTATGTTGAAGATTTATTATTAACATCAATTTATACAAGTTTCATATTAGTTGTTTTTTTAGTATTTACAATGAAAATAGTACTAATATCTATTTAGATGAAGGAAACTAGTAATATAATTTTGCAATCAGTTTTGAGATTTGATTTGTTTGTTGCTCAACTTGAGGTTAGATTCGTTTCTATTTACTTCAACTAATTCTTCTTTTCACAATGTACTGCCATTTGGAGAAATTGAAGGTAGCAATTTCTGTGATGTTGTTTAATTATCTCATTTTATTTGGTTGATTTGATATTTGGCTGTGATGTTGTGTACAGCTTCTTACCGATTACGGACAATAGACAAATACAAATTGACGCAGAACAAGGACTAAGGCCATGAAAGCAGGGGACGGACAAAATCAAACACTTCTTAGGCATCTTACTGGAATTTAAATTGAAAGATATATAGTATTGGTCTTGTAGTTATAGACATTTTGTAAATCTTGAATGTTATTTCTTGTAAGTTGATGAAACAACATTGTCCTTTGATGGTCATGTAGATTGTTTTACAACTAATGATAATGAAATCGTATATGATATGTGCTTGGTTGACAAAAGCATTTGTGAAATATTTTTTGTTTTGAAATTGGATTCCCTAGCCCAAAAGCTATTCAAAAAGCTTCTAAAATGCAGTTTTTTTTTTATGTTGTTAAGAACATACGACAAAATATAACAAACGATTTAATTAAATAACTAATTTTTTAATAACTTAAAAACGACAAAATGTAACAAGAAATAATTAATTTTTAATTACTTTAATAATTAAGCCATATGACAAAGTTTGACAAGTAGAGGCCCGTTCTTTGTTGATTTTCGGGCTTTAAACAAAGGACAAGCAACGACAAAATTAGCAAAAACGACGACTTTTAAAGAACAGGGAATTCTCGTCCTATCTATACCAAAAACGACGAGAAAGAACGAAATCCCTTGTCCTTTTTGCTGATTTTTCCAGTAGTGGAGGGGCCAATTACCACTTAAGCAATTGATTTGTTTGTATTTTAAGCTATATATATGAGAGATAATTGAAGCAATGATCTCAGTAAGTGGCGCGGTTGCATTTTAGTCCCAATAAATGGCATTGTTACAATGTTAGTTGTATACATAGTGCTCAAATAATCCCTATTTTAATGGAATCCTTAGTTTGACCGATTTTTGATGTTTTTGAACAAATTTGGGGTCAAAATAAAAATTTTGAAAAGTGTGAGCCATGTAGAACTGTTAGGGGTCAAAACTATCTTCTTTCTTCTTATTATTATCATTAATATTATTATTATTATCATTATTATTTTCATTATTTTTTTGTCATTATTATTATTTAATTAACTTTTTCTTTTCTAAGCGCAAATTATGTCAATGTCCGGCTGAATATATATGAGTGCATGTATGAAACTGTATGTTACTGGTGGTTTTATTGGGAATAAAAAATGAATTGGTGAATGCCACTGAGCCGGCCGCCGTGGCTTGGGTTGCCACGTTAAGGTGGCAACAGCCTCATGATGATGATGCCATGGAGACTAAAGTGAGTCTTGTCGTTTGGTTGGTAGGGCACAAATTGATTTAGGATACTCAAACCTATGAGATTAGATTATTATCAATAATCTTAACTTTTTCTTATCATGTTCCCCCAAAACTTTCATCTCCCTTTATCCTGTTCTTTTCTTGTCTCATTCCTATCCTCTAAACTCATCAAATAACCTACATTCCAAAACAAATTTAACTGTTTCAAATCACTTTAATAATTTATCTATTGAATAAATTAAATATCAAATTTCACTATTTACTACTCCTTCCATCCTACTTTTTCTGCTTCGATATGTTTGATTGTTTGGAGGGAAAGTACCTTATTAAGGAATGATGTAAGATTACAAATATGTCCTCAAATAAATGTGTTGAAGTGTTACGTTATTGTGTTACTTTATTAGGGACAAAAAGTACTTTATAGGGACGGCTAAAAGGAGAAAAAATAGGCTTAAAAGTTCATTGGAAATGTAAACAATCAAACATTTTGAAACATGATAAAATTTCTAAACAATCAAACATATTGAAACCGAGGGAATATCAATTTGAACACATATTAGAAAATAATGTAATTTTACAAGGATAATCTTGATTAATAAAATAGTTTATGAAATAAATGATATTTTATACTCTCTCCGCCCTTAAAAGATTGGTACGTTCATTTTGACTTTTGTGGTTAAATTTTAAAAATTTGATTGAGAATTCTTATTAAACGATAAAAAATAATATAGTCATGTGAGATCTTGTTAGGTTCGCCTCAATATATTTTTAGAATATCAACTTCTTATACTAATATTTTTATATACAGAATAAGAGATATTTACGTGTTAACCATACAAAATTAATATATACTAATTATTTAGGGATGGAAGGAGTATTTAATTGCATCATCAATATAGAAAGAGTACTAAAAAAATGAAACACTCACCTTAAAATTTCTAACTTTTGATCTGACTTTGCCTCTAAAATATGACTAATTTGTTTTGCTTTTAAATTAAATTAGGAACAACTTTAAGATTGGAACACAAATTTATTTCTTCTTCACCTTTATTAGGCTTCTTTAGAGTATTATTAGTTTTGTAACAATCAATGTTAATTTTATGATCCACTATATTAAGAGTCAGGGACATAATAATATAGTATCTATTGGTCGAACGAACTGAACTTATGATTTTATGGGCACAAGCTCATTTACTCTATTAATTTGATCATTTATATTGGCACAAGCTCACCTATTCAACCAACTTGATCACCCATATAATCACAAACTCATTTAATCCATCAATTTGACCACTCCTATCATAATACTCCCTTAATTATATATTAATTGTCTAGTTTAATTGTTTTCAATAATCACAAAATATAATGAACTTTGTAAAATTATTTGATGTAAGAAATACTCCCTTCGTTTTTAGTTGTCGTTTTAGCTTAAATTTTTTATTTGATAATAGTTTTCGTTTTAGCTTAACAAATTATTACTATTTATATTGAGATTATCAACTATTCAATAATATAATAACAATCAATTGTCATTTTAAATTTTCAATATAATTTTTTACTATTTTTATTTTTTTTAACAATCAATTGTCATTTCTTTCCCTGACCCCTCTTGAAATTAATTTATGTATAAATTAATATAAAAAACTCGTTTAAGGGTCAAGGCTATCAAAATTAATAGTTCGAGAACCACATTAAAAATTAAATGATGATATATAAGTCAACCGGCTAAAAAGCCAATATTAAACCACATAAAAAAAGAGGGAAGATCCACATCTTTCAGAAATACTAAAAGCAAAAGATTTTATTCCCATCCCCTTTCCCCTATAAACAGGACCTTTGTGTTGTATACTTGTATGTTGTATCTAGACTACACTACTAGAGACTAGCAGGCCACATGAGTTGTTCCAATAGTTTAGATTTGACCTTCAGTTACTAGCGGCTTTTGCAGTGACTAAAATGGAATATTTGGTCAGGTCAGAGGGATAATCTATACAAAAAAAGATGGTGTAATAAATAAAGTATGATTGGTAAATAAGGAATTTCTTTCATAAAAAGATAAAATAAAAGGAACTTCATAATATATACTTACATAATATTCCCTTTGTCCCTAAAAGATTGATACATTTTGATATTTTATGGTTAAATTTTAAAAAATTTGATCAACAAATTATCATTAAAAGATAATAAGGAATAATATAGTCATGTGGGATCTTGTTAGATTCGTCTCAATATATATTTTTGAAATACCAACTTTTTATAATTTTTTCGGATGTAGAATAAGAAATATTTTTATTTTAAATTGTGTTTTGTTGACCACCAAAATTCAAAATGTACCAATCTTGTAGGGACGGATGGAGTATCAATTAGTAATAAAGTTTTGTGATTTTATTAACAAACATAATCATACTAATAATTAAAATACATTTTTAATCAAATATTATATAGACAAATAAGCATGGGCGGACTTGATGCTGTTCAAAGTGGTTCATTTGAACCACCTGAATTTTCTATAAAAAAAATAGTTTTATCGAGTCCGGTTTCGGTGCATCAATAATTCCATGCATCAGGTTCATCAATGTATCCATTTAAAGGTTTCACGTGGGTATTGTACCCACTTGAAACTTCATCATTGGTACAAGAAACAATATTAACATAACTTGTACCCAAATTATACTATAGCAATGGTACAGTACCACATATTTATCAATCCAAAATAAAAGTAGTAAATATATATGTGATTTGTAAATTGATCCACAAATATATAGATAATTGTAGCGTGACCTTTAATTATATAGATAATTGCATCATGATCCTTAATTTATAAGATATTATGCCCAAACCCCTTTGATGAACCTGATGCATAGAAGTATTGATTCACCCAATCTTTTCATGTTTTATCATACACAGAGTTAAACCCATCACCTTCTTAACTCTTAAGTCTTCTATTTTAATATACTGCATTCAGATTTATTTTTTATTTTTTGCTTGACCCTACATGGAATATATGGTCATGGGATCCAATATTTATTAATTTTAATGCAAAATTATACTCGAAATGTATAAAAATAATACATAAATCATCATTCATGTTAGTTTATAACATAAGAAATATTCATTATCTTATATAATTACAACGTCATTATATATAGGATGGATCTGACTATATTCATGGCAGTTCAATTGAATTATCTAAAACTATGTTAGCTCAACTGGTTAGTAATGAATTTAATAAGAGCCTCGCAACTTTAAATTTATTAGAAATTTTAAAGGCTATTTTTTATTACTTTAACTCTCAATTTTACACAACTCACGAATTCACATGACTTTTTATGTTTCTTAAATATTCATCCGAATGTAATATTTTTCACTAAAATCATTTATTTTCTAATTAAATAATGTTCACAAAATTTAATGTATATTCTGAACCACCTCTTCGATGTGCCTAGATCCGCCCCTGCAAATAAGTTACGTAGTTGATTTTAAAAACCAATCATGAAAATAAATAAAAAAGATTAAAAAAAGTTTTGGAACAAGAGGGAGTAATAGTAGATAGTGAGCATCTAGAGTAGATCAAGTTACCACGTAGATTTTTATTACTGTACTTGTCAAAACGAATATGTACCAAATTCATTGAGATTCTTAAGTAGCCGTGTCCTGCACCCATGTTTTAAAGCAAAATGCTTCTGTTTTGATGGAGTATGAACGGCTGATCAGATTCTTATATATCCATTAAGTTATTCAGAAAATTCACCCTTTTATAAATATGGAAGACAAGGATAATATAGTAAAAGTAAACTTTTATCGATGCCCAATCGATTATTATACTTTTTCATATAAAAATCTTTATGCAATTTTTATACTCAATCATTCTTAATTTGTTAAAATTTGAATTTTGCCACCACATAAATTTCATAACCCACAGATCTATTACACTTTATTATATTCTTAATGCCCAAATCTAGTAATTGCTTCAGATCACATGGAGGCGTAGACTTAGGAACGGGATCAGGATGAAAACGAGAAGAGGGAGGGGGATTTCGAAAATCGAGAGAGTAGTTGAAAATTCGTTAAAAAATTGCTTAGAATAAATTTTTTTCGAAAAGAATATAGAGTAATTTTACAAAATTGTATTCGTTTTACTTGTTTCCTCATATTGAACTATTATATAAGAAAACTTAATAAGAAAAAGAAAACATGGTATTGAAAATAAAAAAGAAAAAGAAAATGTGACAATGGCAAAAATAATAATCAATCGCACTCCCAGGGTTCGAACCTTGGTTGAGCAAGTAAACTATTACAGTGTGTGGTGTACTGATTGATTGTTCACAAAGGGTAACGGTTGACCACGCCTTGAATGTTTGCATTTAATTACTACCAATTAGTTGTTTTTGTTTAGTGGTGTTGATCGTTTCTTAACCCACGATTACTCCCTCTTATTACTATTTGACACCGTATTAGGACTCTCTAATTGTTTCCTATGGTGGTTTGAGTCTCCTTAACCCGAATTGTTACGTCGAGGATAAGCCAACGAGATAATGGTATGTTTTAAATGATATGATTGGTCCAACGAGGACATTATATACTTCGGTGGAGAGCTTGTATAACAACACGAGCTATACCGGGAGATATGATTTAAGATCAATATGATTTGATTAATAAACTCATTTTATTTTCGGGAATGAAGATGAATGCTCTTGGACATGTGATAAGACACTCATATCATCTTCTCATCTCTTACCGAACTTAAGGTGCATCTCCAATTAATTCAAATTTTATTTTATTTCTAAATTACCAACTTTTAACAATAATATTACAATGTTATTTTGAAAATTTTGAAAAAAGACAATACTAGACATTTTATGAGATGAAGAGAGTAGCACATAGTTTGACCAATATAAGAACCTAACATTCTTGTAAATTATTAGACCATTTCAAATTTAGTAACTTATACTTTTTCCCTTCTCTTTTACTTGTATTTCTAACCTCAAATTTTTGTTTTTAAATAGTTGTATTTCTAGTATATTTAATTATAAATTTACATTTTCAATGTACTTTTTTTATTATCTGTTAGTATGAATCTATTAACCTACCAATTATATAGCTTCAATTGATTATTATTTTACATTTTCAATGTACTTCTTGATTATCTTTCATTTTCTTCTTTAACTATATGCAAATGACTAAAAAAATAAGTAAAAGAGAACGGAGAGAGTATTAAAAAGCTGGGATGGGGAAATCTATATTGGTCACAACAGAAGATCTCAAATTTACAAATTAATAATATTAAACAATTCCATACAATACAAGTGACAAGTCCTTATTATTACATAAATCTTTGAAAAAAGTGATAATTCAAATAGAATCTTTAAAGTAGTACACACCAAATCTAACAAGATTTCTTCTTAAATTTTGTAAATCGACTAGAGATTAGAGCTTGATCCAATTGAACAAGTTAAAAAAGAAAAGAAAAAGTCAAGAATTACTGTTCATCTTATGGAGCTAACTATTCTTGGCACTAAGCACTGTCTAATTATCTCCCCAGATTAAGAATGTTCTGTCTGACCAATTCACCATGGACTCTTTAACAAGTCCATCTAATTTTGCACGTGATTGAGTCAATATTTTGACTCTTTGGTCAACCATTAAGAAACATAGCCTAACCTTTATTAAACCAAAAATGATTGTAAAGTAGGCTGCTAGACGGCTAAAGTAATTAGCAAAACCAAAAAAACGAGTTACACTAATGGTCAATTAGTGAGTTAAGTACTAAACACTCCTACTAAGTACTAAGTAGTCAATTACTAGCTATCATATATATGTTTAAATATCAAAATCATTGAATTTGTATAGTGGTATCCACCTAACCTTTCATCAAGCTAAAATAAAAATTTGAAACAAGAGGCCGGGTCATTTGATGGAAATGGAAGGCTTTTCTCTATTAGAGGTTATTAGTTCGAACATTTCTGTATTCATTGTTTGTAAATAATTTTGTATTCATAATTCATTGCTAGTTTACAAAAATATATATATATATATCAAAATTATAGGAATCTTAAGTTTTATTAAGGAAAGAATCGTAATTATGCATATTTTAAACTTTGGAGGCTGTTTTTATGTTAAGGTAGATTATTAGACCATTTAAAAAAAATATCTAGAAGAATAGATAAATACACTCCCCTATTGTACCCCTCTAATTTCTCCACCAACGACTTTGATTCTTCCTACGACCAAAAGTCGTCTCTTTGTCCCTGGAGCCACCACCACAATCAATGGTGGTCAGTAGGGTTACATGGTTTTAATTTTAAAAGGGCCTGAGACCTGAGTACTTTTACTTATAGAGAAATCAACCCCTAAAATCTAATGTATAATTAATTTTCGTTTTAGCATCCATTGAATAACATCTAAATCAGACGAGAACCTAAAATGACCATTAACGGTACTTTAATACCACCTCCGTTTTTCTTAGTTGCGGTTTTAACTATTTTGATATAGAGTAAAAAATAGAACTAGTAAAAAAATAATGAAAATATAAAATGACAATTGATTGTCATTATTATTGAATAATTGATAATTTCAATACAAAAGTATATTAAAAATATAAAATTAAAATTTATTATACTAGAATGACGATTATTTTCAAACAAAACGATATTTGAAAAATATGGAGGGAGTACCAGATTTTGCCCGAAGGTAAAACTAAAGGAGCCAATTTCAATTTTTTAATTTAGGAAGGTCAATGAATTTAAGTTACATTTAATTTTCGATGCAAGGATCTGAAAGTGCATGATATCTTAACGATCAATGGTGGAGGAAGTACTAAACAAAACTTAAGAGTTTTAATTTTTTGAGAAATTTGGAAGAATACAATGGTCAACACCTCATATTAGCCGTAATATGATTTAACTTTTTAATTGCAAGAATGCCACATTTTTCATGAAAAATGACTAAAATAACTTTATCTTGCTAAACCCACATTTCATACACCATTATATTCTCTTGATTTTGCTCACTCCAAATTTTATATTCACACCTAAAGCCCATCTTTCTATTTCTAAGATTTTTTCACCAAAATCTCCAAACCTTTGACCTAATATATTCAATTTTGGGTAAGTTTGCACATTAAAAACAATAGACTTGTGTATAACACATGTTTTTGGTATTATAAAGATGTATTTTTACAAAAGTTTGAATCTCTTTCAATTTATCCGAGTTAAAATAATGTTTTTCAATTTAATTGAGTTAAAATCACATTTTTATAGTTAAACAAAATGTTAAAACTTCTATAAAATTTTTACCAAAATTCCCAAAGTCTTCACATCATCTATTCAATATGGATATATGAAAAAGTTTTCACACTGCAAAATATAGATCTATGAGCAAATTTTGTTTTTTGGTATATTAATGTTGTTTTCTTAACAAAAGTCCGAATTTTTTTAAGTTCAACACAAGACTTTGAGTTAAAATAATGTTTGACATGTTTTTGTTCTAGTATGTGTTACATACTTACATGTATGTAATTTAAAGATTTGATGTTGTTTTGTAATAAGAGTTCGAATCTTGAGGGTATTATGTTGATATAGTCTGATTTTTTGATAATTATAACATTGTATAATTAATTAGAATATTGTAGAATAAAGTATAATCAAGAATGATTTAGTATAAAATTTTATAATATAATATATCCTTTATCTGTAGTTATAACTTATATAATATGTTTACTGTTCGGATATAATGTTAATATAATATAATAGTTATATATGATACAAACTTTTATTATCCATTATACCAAGTTATAATTCATAATAATTGAATGGGATGATTTTAGTTTTGGTTTAATGATTTCAGAGTGAAGAATTAGAAGGTTTAAAATCTAATGTAGCGCGAGCGACTGCCAGAAAAAGACTCTTCTTGAAACATAGAAAATTTAGTTGTTTTTTTATTTTTCCTTTTTCACTATTACGTTTAGTCGTTAAATGCGCATTAGCATAAAATATTTGTTTCCATGCCCAAAAGAAATCAATAATCTATTTGGACTTTGTATTCATTCTATTATACTTATCTAATTTCTATAGTTTGTATCCAATTTGTGTTTAATTCTTTATGCTAATTAATACGTAGTATAGAACATATCAATTATGGTAAAGGTTGAACTTCATAACATCAATTTTGTGCAAAGATAAATCGAGACAAACTTGAGTTCATGTTAAAACGTATTATAATAGATTATAACTTCTTATATTTGATTAAAACTTATTTAATGCTCATTTTCATTAAGGGTATATAATAATAATTTTAACCCAAAACTTATCTAATATTATCAATTTCTCATTAAAGGTAAAACAATCATTTCTTGTGCCAAAAGGCCGGGTATTCTTACAATTAAAAAGTTCAAGCATATTGATGCCAATAATATGAGCTTCGTATTCTTCCAAATTATTCATCGTCTGTTTACTAAAATTGCTTCGCGACCTAAGATTTTATTTTATCATCAACGCAATCCCCATAGACAATCCGATCTATATTATGTATTTTATAGCTATTTGTGCAAGTATCTTATGATTAAAAAGCAATTGTTTCTTATAACGGATTCGGGTCCATAACCATGAATTCCAATGCATGCAATTTAGAAAACTTGAACGGTCAATTCTTTTATTTTTGTTTAGACATCGAAAAGAGTTGAGAATTCTCATTTGTTTCAATTCAAAAAGCGGAGAAGAATTCGTTTTTTTTAGTATTGGACCATCTATATCAGACATATCCATTTTACTTAGTTTTTCACAATTCTTTAAAAAAAAAAAGTGTTAACACTATAGATCGAGGATCAAATTGTGATAATGGTCTCATTATTGACTACCAAAGTGTTACGTTATCACTGTTGGGGATCAAAATGTAATTTATATGTGCACATTATTTGAAACTACTTCGATAATTAGCTCTAATATTAGAAACCATCTGTACTCCTTAACAACCGAAGATTAAAATGATAACATGATGATCACATTCTACAGAAAAATACAAAAATATATTAAATCAATTTGACGACTATGTCCACATCTTTCTTTTTTCTTAAGTCAATTAAAAGATATTATTACTACTAGTATGTGTTATGTATAAAGAAAGAGATGCATGTGCGTGGTATGGAGAGATTGGTTAGGTTAATGTTAGTATTGACCAAATAGATTGTTTTTGCAAAGTGAACATATCTATATTGATAGCAACTTCACATTCTTTTAGACATCTTCGCTTTCACGAATCAAATATGTACAATCTTAGCCAGATTTTCTGAGCATCTTCATTTTTTTTTTGACAATTTCCGTTTCACAAACAATGGCATTCGTTCATTTTTTGGGGTTATATCATTTTCATGCATGCTTTAATTTCTCAACAATTTCATCAATAATCATCTCTTTGAATCATCAACCTAACTTTTGGACCACTATCAAGGTTCTGAAATTTGCAACGTATCTAGAAAGCAATAATATGTAATGTTTTAGAAAAAAAAAACTAGAATTATTTGATTTTCGCAATTGAAAATATTTTAATGATAAAACAAACCACTAATAAGTTCGTAATAATGTTTTCTCACTTCAAGGGACAATAATATGTATACAATTTCAATATTTCAGCTAGATTGCTTATTAAGATAATAATATACATATAAAAAGCTTGTGAACCATCCATTTTTATAATGAAGCCAATTATTATTATCATATGTCAAAGTTTTGAACAAATAGCTATTATGTGAAGAAATTGGGTTTATTTTCTAATACCGGTTCATGCAATATTAGTTGAAACTTGTTACTTATCATCTATTCATCACATCACTATATATATTTAATACTTCAACTGCATGTAGTTGGCCAAAGAATCAATATTGTTTGACTATTTGAATATAATAATGTTCCTAAAATACATGGATGGCAAATTGGTAGGTTAGATCATGCGTGCCCAATCGACAATTGACACATTAATACTATATTCAATGACAAATGAAAAACGACTTCAGGGCATGCTGCATTACATCATTCGCGTTATACCTCTCAAAACATTCATCTTTTCATATTTTAAAAGGGAACGAGTTAATCGAATAGTCTAGTGACATAAATTCTTGTTACTGACCACAAGATTCTGGATTCGAAACTCGCCGCAGTGGACCAAAATGTTCCACATACATGTGTAATTACCCAAATTTGTAGAAGCCGGCTCTTGTAATAAAATTATATAGCTAATAATGGCTAGCCTACTTATTATACCCTCAATTGATTATTTATCTAATATAGATAAATTAAATAATTCCACATGTGTATTGACAAGAGAAATAATGTTGAACATATGATTTCATTTCGAACGATCCGAGGAACTTGGAGGTTGTTAGCTAGTTCAATCAAGCAAAGCGGAGATCATACCAATACCTAACTTTTTATTACTATAATACTTAATAAAAACAAGTGTTTACGACTCACATGTTACATATGGCTATATAACTACTGGGATTTTTTCGGACAAGAATCACAGAAATACAGTATACGGACAATTTAATGCATGGTAATAAGGAATAATGAAAGGATATCTCCCAAATTCAACTGATGCTACCTGCTATATATCATCCAATTATAAATATGGAAATTCCTGAGAATCTTCATATCGATAAATTGAAAGATAATTTCCAAAAATGTACGTACTCAAGATTTGATGCGATTCTGATGCTCAAACAAATTGCAATATGTCAATGTCAACTTCATGTATGTTTCACCTAGCGTATACCATTCAACAAGGGGAAAATCTTATAGATTCGTTGATTAGTATTAGTGGTTGATTTGATCTGTACCAATCGTGACTAAATTAAATTGCGTAAATATTTTCTACGAGTTAAGTAAAAATCGTGACTTAGTACATGCGCCTACATGGAATTAGTCTTTAAAGTTACGTAAATGCCAGTTAAATAGTGCCCAAATTAAGTAGTGATGAGTAATGTCAAAGTCCATATCCAATATGACAATATATATAAGAAAACATATTTTTCTTGGATATTAGTATCGTGCGTCTTAATTTGTATTGATTGATCAAGCATGCAAGGTAGGTTTGAGTTTGACTAACTCCAAATTTGTCAATGTTTTATAGTATCCCAAATTTTCAATAAATATATAGGACCACTTTGACAAATAATTATGAATTTAAATGTCCAGAAAGATTTCAAAAATAAAATTTTAATTTCCTGGCTATTAAAACGGCTATACCAACTAATCCTATTAAGACCTGGGCTAAAATCAAACCCATCAACTAACCAGGCGTTACTCAAAACTCAAAAGGCTATAATTTAAGAACAAAACTTGTCCAGCCCTTTAACAAAAACAGGCCCAGCTACACTATATAATGTGGTTTTGGCTTATGTTGGTAAATGGTAATAAATCAAACATATTAATGTCATACTCGTGCATTTCTTTTTAAATTTGCTTTACATTTTTCGATACATAAATTTAGTTATCAATTACTTTGGATATAAATTTTAAAAATATTACAAGAAAAATATTGTGAAACTATCTTTAAAAATGATTTCAACAGTATCAATTTTATATTTCAATAGTATCAATTTTAGTTAACATTAAATCATTAACATTAGAATTCTAAACTAATTATTCTACCTTATTTCTTGTGAATGGTGCTAGTTCTTCAGCTTATGAGGCAATTAAAAAGTATAAAGGTTTAAAATTTAGTCTAATTAAAATCATAATAGATAACATCACATTGAGATAGTATTAATATTATATTTTATTAGCATTAGTGATCATTACTCATTAGTTGACTATATTAGTATGGTAGCTAATGCTAGTAATTGTCACTAATGCTATATAGTCAACTAACGAGTAATGGTCACTAATGCTAATAAATATACAACTAATGATGTAATAATTCTAATACGGTAGATAGGATGAATATGGTGATCCGGTATCCAAGTCAATCTTCTCAAATCAATGCTCCCTCTTCAATGGCAGCAACTAATGTGGAGCATATATCGCTCTAAGGGCCCCCGCATTGTTATTTAAGGAGCTGCTCTGTAATCTTTTCAGTCTTCCAAATTACTATATCACACAAATCCTTCCAGCTTATTGCTTATTCTTGGTCATCATGGACGCGGAGATTATCGAAGGGCTATTACAATGCAACATCGCTGATGAGGACCATCAACCTATTTCGCTAAAAGAGGACGTGGCTTCGGGGCTGCTGGAATGTACTAACAGTGTTTTTGCCAAAGTCCTTTCTTTAAAAGATGGGTTCATTGGAATTCAGCACTTCTCTATTGCTATGACGAAAGCGTGGAATTGTAGAGGTCTCCGAGTTTTGAGAGCTAGGGGGTCAATCTTTCAGATCTTCTTCCCCTCGGTTGAAGACAAAATTAGGATTACCCTGGGAGGACCATGGCGCTTTGGAAACCATCTGATTATCATGAGGGATTGGAAGATGGGGGTTGACCCTTCACTTATGTCTTTCGATCAATGTATGTTCTGGTTTCAGGTTCGGGGACTCAAGGAGGAATTCTATACTCGGAAAGTGGCTTACAAGGTGCTAGCCCATTTTACAGATTCTACTACCATTGAATTAAGGAGGAATGGGGAAGGTCATAGCTTCTTCCGGATTCGAGCTTCCCTCAAGGTTCTTCAACCGGTGAGGAGAATAGTTTCACTGCTAGCTGGAACTAACTCTTCAGTTGGTTACTTGGCCTATGAGCGTCTCCCTAGTATGTGTTTCCGGTGTGGATTGATAGGACATTTTGTGAGGCAATGCCCCACTCTACCAGTTGGGGCGGATCCCACAAAGAACTTGAATTACAGGTTGTGGATTAAGGCTCCCCGTGAACGGTCTTGGCTTATTTTTACCTTGGACAAAGCTACGGGGCCTGCATCACTCCTACCGGTAATTGAAGGACCTGAGGGTGATGGTGTTCTGTGATAGGAGGGATTGAAGCACGCCGGTCTATGATAGTGAACATCCAAGAAAATGCTTAGGGAACATTTGATAAACAAAGTGCCCAATTATCTATTGATTAAGAGGAAGCAAAAGCAGTTGGTTTTAGAATAGTTAATCCTTGTTGTTTTGTCATGTATGAGAAACATGTCGGCTTAATTTCTTCAGTTTTTTAAACTAATAAACATACAGATAGTCAAGCAATCAGTGAGATATTTCTCTTAACGAATTACCTCATAGAGATTTAGCTACCTAAAACACCAAGCATCAAAATATTGCAACAGGTCGATAATGTAAAAATGTTGTGGAGTTAGTTAACTCAGAAGTCAGAAACCAGCTAATTAGGTAGTCGTGCACGACGATGGGGACTCCCAATTCTCTAGCAAATACAACTTTTTTTATCAATTCGTTGCAAGCATTCGAGTAATGTCCTTTGATTTCACCTGTTTAGGCTTGGGCACAAAATAAGAAACTGTCTCTCCAACGCATAAACACTTCAACACTACATTTATTTCACAAGTGTAACTTCTCAAGCTATTTTAGCCCTTCAAATTTCAATCACAATTCACAAACTCACATTATACCATACACTAAATGATAAATTATATCCTAAAAAAATCTTTTACAATGTATGAAAAAATATTGACAAGAATCAGAAACTTCAAACCGACACAAAACGAAATTGCAGAATTTGGAAACACCATGAGTAATGCTTCTTGACTGACAAGCTTCTGTCAGAAATGCAGAGATTTTGTAGAACATTTCTGAGCTGTTTCTTGATCATTGCTGCATTTTGGAACCCACCAAACTCTAAGACTCTTATCAAGACTTCCACTATACAACATGAATCCTCCTCCAACATTATTAACTGAAGCTTGCAAACATTTCACAGGACCTTCATGCCCTCTTATAACTCCAATCCCAAACAACCCCCCATTGATTTCCCTCTTCCAAATTCTTATACTTTTATCAGTAGACCCACTGCATAAAACATCTCTTGTCATACACATACAAAGAACAGCAACTTCATGTGCCTTCACCTCACAAACCAGCCCGAAACTTCGCGAATCTTTATTCACAAACCAACCCATCAAGTACCCATCTGATCCACCTCCATACACGAATCTACCCTCCTCGGAAACAATCACAGCATTCATCGAAACGTCTTTATGACCTTCCAAAACTCCCACCAAAGAATGTGTACTCTCCGAATCTTTTCCCCATGCCTTAATCTTCCCATCTGCAGAAGCAGAATAAATCAATCCGTTCTTGCTTGCAACCAATCCATGGATAGCATCATCATGGGCTTTAATGGATTCCAAACACCTAAAGTCAGACAACCTCCAAACTTTCAAAGTCTTGTCCCAAGAACCAGAATAAATAAACCCATTATTTACAGCCAAACAAGAAATGCTATCAGCATGCTCAATCCACAACCTCTTATGATGCCTTCTTGTTTGGACATAATTGCCCTGCTTCATGAATTTCCCGAGATAATCTTTCGTAGTCGGTAAAGTATGAGTGAGCTTGAATACATTTTCCGAGCTTCTCGAAACTTTCCAAACTCGAATTCTCATATCTTGATGAGCAGTAAAAACTTTCGTTCCGACCGTTACAACCGCTTTAACGGACCCCTCCCCTTGTCCAAATTTCGCAAACTGCCTCAAATCAGGCTGTTGCCAAACGATAATATCTTTCCCTTGAGAACCACTCAAGACGAATTCTCCACACAAGGCTAAGCATGAAACAGAACCCAAATGCCCACAAAGAACAGCTAGTGATTTGTATGAGGTGCAGCTTGAAAATGGTGTTCTTGGAAATTGGTACTTTTTCTGTTCTTGAATCTGCATTAGAAGCTCCTCAAATCTTGTTGATGCTGCAGGGCTTTCATCTGTTTGGCTGCTTGTGGTTGAAGTTGTTGCTGATGCAGATGAATATGAATATGGTAACAATGGAGCATGAATCATTGTTATCAAAGTTTCTTGAAAAACAGAGGTTTCTTGATGAAACAGAGAGATGAAGAAATTTGGTGAGGGATAATAATATAGAGGTGAATTAATATGGTGAAGATGAGGCTTTCAGAGTAATGTAATCAGGAAGATTAGGAATTTATATAAATCCAAAAACATGGAGGATTGAGAATTTAATGAAATAATGCCAAATATAAACGTTGAGTTAATATATACTAACCCCCTGGTATATATACTATTAAACGTATACCATTATTCATTTATTCCTTCAAATGTTTGATAATTTTCCCTAATTATGAGATTTAGAATTGAGCAACTATAGAAAAGAAGTGGTCGGTGTAATTTTTTTCTTAGTATTATCGATTGAATATTGTGACTTAATGTAATTCAAACCGAGTCAAATAGCAATAAACTTGATTAATTATAATAACCCAAAGATGTGACTAGATTGAATTATATATTTGACTGTTTAGAAATTTTGTCATGTTTCAAAATGTTTAATTATTTATATTTCCAATAATTTTTTAAGGCTATTCTCTCCTTTTGCCCCTTCAATGTATTTTTTATCTCCTAATAAATTTAATACTCTAACACCTTTATTTGAGGACATATTAATAATCTTACATCATTCTTTTATAAAATGTTTTTCTCTTAAACAATCAAACATAGCGAAATGAAGAGAGTATTAATTATCCAAGTATATTAGTTTAAACGAACATGTCAACAATGTATTTAAGAAATATAGTATGTAAATTGATAGATAGGAGTTGGATGATAAGTATTGTTGAATAATAAAATTTTGTAAGAGCACGAAAAATATAGTCCATCATATAGGAGCGGGGTTGGTTGGGAAATGAAGAAAATAATAGAGACAACATGGACATTTTGCTGGAAAGAGTAATGAAAAAGAATAGTTTATGATGACAGGTAGTCGAGAAAGAGGGGGAGGTGCAACGGCTATATTGACGAAGTAAAGCAACAAATAGTTAATTCTTGAGTAGTGGAGGGAGTGACACTTGTGGGACATTGCTTTCTTTGTTTCTCTAGTCTCCTTCATGGTTGAACAGGCTGTTGAGAGATTATGTTATTCACCCCACCCCACCCCACCCCATTCGGCTATATTATTTTATTATATATATAAAAAGTGGAGAACGGTTATTGCATTATTGATACCGTTTATTGATTTTTATTAATCAATATATAATTAATTTTTATGTAAATATAGTACAAATCGATAACGTATATTAGTATAAGATGGTACAAATTAATATAAATAATCTAAAATGCAAAAATAAGTTTAAATAATCAACATTAATTATTTTTTATTAATAAAATGGTATGTATTATCTAAAATATAGCAAAAAAATATATATATATTTTAAATTACTTGATACAATATATCTTTATGATGAGTAATAAATCATTAATAAATAAAAAAATTTAACTGAACCACAACTTTCCACCAAAAAATGTGGCATCTCTGACTTAGGAGTCCTCACATTGGGATTAGATAGTCAGTTGTGACTTGTGAGGATTAGAGGCAGAGGTTTGATCTCATATTGTTAAAGATGATAGAAAGAAATTTCTAACGCATTTTGAATCGTTAAAATCGGAGTCTTAACAAAGAGGAAAATGAAGTTTTAATTTTATCCATCATGACCATCATGATCGTCATCGTGATCTGGGAGGTCACGATGATCAAACTGTCGTGAGCCACATCCACGATGGGTGCGCGATGGAGGTCACGATGGACCTCAGAAATGACCATTTTATGATCATTAAAGCTCAAATTGAAGACTACTTTCATCCCATTCAACCTATGACGTCCTGAGATGTTTGAGGTTGAGTTAACCTTAAACACTTGTCGCTTGTGTGGAATTCTGTAAGTTGAAGTTCATAAGTATGTGATCTGAAGCAAACTCAAGTAACATAAGATGAAAACATACCCGAGTTCTTATGTAGGTTCAACATATTCTTACGCGTCATGTCCTAGAGTGTCATCTTTCGTGACTCCTCCGTGTTCCACTACTTGTCTTCACGTAAGAACTCTTAGGAAGCCAACCTATCACTAATGATATATATGCTTATACACTTACTCTTTCGTTTAGCTCTCTATTCTCATATATAATGTTACACAAAAACTGATGCATCCCTATTAACATATATATAGTGCATCCCTAACAGTAAGTTGGCCTTCGAGATCTTCATTGCATTCAATGTAGACTATAGAGACGATAGTTTACGAAATCGCATGGGAACTTTTAGAGCGAAAAATTGATCAACTGCCTACAAAGAGAAATGTTACATATTAGCAAGATAATTTTGTTACTGTGACATTTATACTATTTATAAAGTGAGGACATCAATTTATTCGTGAAGATTTTTTTTTGTTAGATAATAGCAACAATTAACTACAGGATGTTTGGAGCGGAAGATACCTATTGCTTCCCTCCCCAGGATTTCCAAAAGATACTAGTGTTTTCAACATAGACAAAAGACATACTAGACAAACGGCAATAACTAGTAAAACTAAAGACATCTATGGAGAAAGGAGTGAAAATTAGCCTCCACTCTAGACGTGTTCCTTCCCCTTTTACTGCTAAGCCAAAATCCATTTCAAGCCTTTGAGTTTGTCAAAGGAGCCATTATTTGTGAAGACTAAAAACTCATATAGCCTACTATTTATGTGATATTGCACTAATTTGACACATGTCCATTTGTTATATTAAAAGGTAATTATGATATTATCCACTATATGGAAACATATATGTTTAGTCATATTTTTTAAAATAAGTATTTATTTTTATACAATAATAATTGCCATTTTTTAATTATATATATATATATTATTTAGGCATGTATGTTTGGTCATATTATTATAAATAAGTGTTTATTTTAATACAATAATCATTGTCCAATATTTTCTTTAAAAATGTCATTTTGAATCATATGCAATCATTTTTGTTTTCTCCTTTCACAACAATGCACTTTGTTAGATTATAGTTTAATTATAAAAAATCTATTACAGAAAAGAATAAAGCTTTTTATACATATGAAATTGTGTTTAAACGATTAGTATGTATAAAGGGTGATTGTCTGACTATAATATAGGCCAATAAATTTTATACTTCAATGTGTGATAGTGACTACTAATAAATAAAAAATAACACCAAACGAATGGAGTCGTGGAGGTGGAGGTGGAGGTGGAGGGTAAAAAGCATTAGCCTAAGTGCCTAACATTAAAAGCTAAACAAAGGGAACATCAAATATTCATACAATCTAATTCCACATAAGTACATAACCTCAAGGCCCAAAGGAAGGGCCGCTGTCCATCCAAGCTATGTAATGAAAAAGCCCAATGCCTGGATGTAAGAGTCTTTGGAAGCCCGACTCGATTATTTTAACAGAGCACTAATGTCTCGACTCGATTACAACCCCAACCCCAAGGAATTCAAACGCCACCAAATACCTCATCCAAGATTCCAATCCTGCAAGAACTTCCACCACCAATATTTGATTCCATCTTCACATACTTGGACTAATTCTATGTATATTTACCCAATTAACGCATAAGCATACATATATAAATATACAAAGTATAATTTATTGCTAAGAGTTATTTTGATTATAGCAGACGAGAAAGAAGATGAAGCTGAACATGAAAAGCTTCACCTTCTTCTCCTTTTCCACATATTAATTCATCATCAATGGCTTCTGCCTCTTAATCTTCTCACCATCGTTTCGTTTTCGGTTAGTTCCCTCTTCCCTCTATGTAATTCACTGTTTTTCTTCATGTTTAGGATTCTTTTATTGTTTTTATTTTTGATGTCTAAGATTAGTTTGTGGCATGATTGAGACTTTAATTTTCAACTTTACTGATATGGAAGAACTAATTTGATGGGTTGATTTCGTTTTTATTTTTTGTTGGGAATAGCAGATTGGTATGAGTCGTCTTCGATTGGATCATGTGTCAAGATCGAAACTTATATCTATGTATTGTGTATTGATATGAAGAGTTTATTTGATGCTTGATTTAGTTGTGTTATTTTTGTTAGGAATATAGTTGTTATGCTACTGAAGAGCAGTTTAAATTAGTGTCTTTCAAGTTCGACTTTAGCACGCCCCAGTGCCTCGCGCCTAATGGGGTTAGAAGGGGGAGTTGGATAGTTGGCAGCCGTACATATAAAAGGAACTATCTACTACTTCACAAAATGTTGAAACTTTATTTGTTTATTATGAGGTTATGTGTCTAGCTCACCCCTTCACTCACCTCTAAGATTAGGACTTGGTACGAGGATACTACTGCGCAATTAACTGAGATTGCTGGTGGTTGGCTCTAGTTGTTTTGTAGTTTCCTTTTGTTTATGGAGTTGGATTATGTTCGACGATGATTTTGGAACTGATGTATTATAAGATTTTTGTGCTTTAGAATTGTTTTTAAGAGGATGTTGCCTCGAGCTTTTGAGTATTGCGTCTTCTGGATGTCTCGAGTATATTTGGGTTGTAAGATCGTGGAGACATAATAAAAATATGATAACAATGTTAGAAATAAGATGGGGTTTAAAAGTGTTGGCCAAAAGAGGTGGAATTTGGTTTAAATTAGAAAGCAATATATATACATGGTTTTTGCGTGTAATGTTTGTTAATCAATCTTGGTTTAGAGGGAGAAATTGAGAATGTAGTTTGAATTGATATATTGGACACCTGTAGACTGCAGTATGAATTTCTCTTGTTTATTTGTATTAGGTAGTCTATAAGTCGACCTTGTAATCAGAATATATTGTCAACACTAAAACAACGTAATTAAATGTATAGCTTTAAACTTCATTCTGTGTGGTGTTGCGTGCTTAAACCTCAATCTGAAACCTGTTTGAAAATCTTTTCTAAATTTTTCTGTTTAAAACATGATTTTTAAATAGCTTATATATTTCAGAAATAGAATTGCAATATTGAGCTTGGTAATGCTTTTTTAATGAAAAATCCATTCATCTATTTTTCAATGAACTTAAGTGATGTGGTAGTTTTAGCTCCTTAAGTTTCCATATCAATAAATTTTTTATATGAGTATGTTTCAGTTAAGTGTTAATTATTTGGGCAAATGGCACCGGACATCACTAACGTTTGATTTATTTACCACATTGACCACTGACGTTCACTTTCGTGCCAAAGACATCACTCATGTTCTAATACTACTCAACCCATCTACTTTTCGCCAATTTTGCTGAAATCGCAATTTTAAGCACAAAAGTTAGAAGGGTAATTCAGTCACGACAGTTAAAATTATACCTGTTTCGTTTTCAAAATCGCATCTTTTCAAAATTGTACTTGTTAAATTTTGGGGCTTTTCAAAAATTGAACATGTGCTGTTTCTTGAAAGCTTCAATTGATGGCCAATTACGGGGGGAAATGTAATATCTAGAAGTAATTACTAATAATTTTAAGTTTTGTGACTAAATTGCCCTTCCAACTTTTGTGCTTAAAAATGCGATTTCAGCAAAATTGGCGAAAAGTAGACGGGTTGAGTAATATTGGAACATGAGTGATGTCTTTGGCACGAAAGTGAACGTTAGTGGTAAATGTGGTAAATAAATCAAACATTAGTGATATCCGGTGTCATTTGCCCTAATTATTTCTCGTCACTTTATAGGCATAATGGGACCGAGGTGGAAAGGAAAAGAGGCTAAGGCTAAAGCCTTGGCGAATCCCTTATCAAAGATAGTTTCTGATTTGAAGGACTCCTTAATTCAATCAGATTCTATTGGATTGCTATCAGATGGAAGTGTACTTCTTGAGGCAGATGTAGAGCAAAGCGACCTTCTTAACCGTGCATGTTTTGGTCGGCCCATTGTCAATTCAGAAAAGGACAGACAGTGGTTTCAGTTAGGTTTGGAAGAAGCGTTTTTCATGTGTTTCGAGTTGAGATGCATCAAAATTGTGGGTGACGGTGTTGTGAAGAACGATGAAGAGTTGTGGCATTACATGACAACAAAGAAAGAGAACTTTCCTAATCTCATCAAAGCATATTCTCACCTGAGATTAAAGAATTGGGTGGTGAGGTCGGGGTCTCAATATGGTGTAGACTACGTTGCCTATCGCCACCATCCAGCCCTAGTTCATTCTGACTATGCTGTGCTGGTGTTGTCATTGGAAGATAACAGCGCAGATGGTCGGCTGAGGGTTTGGTCTGATTTTCACTGCACCCTTCGGCTTTGTGGCAGTGTTGCGAAAACATTATTAGTTTTATATATCGATACCAGAGGGGATATGATATTATCACCGTCATGTTTGGAAAAGGTTAGGGTGGAAGAACGAACAATCACTAGATGGATTCCAGAGCATTGCCGTGAGAATCAGGGGAAAGTTGAAACTGGAAGCAAGTGATTATGGAGTTCTTATGTTATCAATAATATAGTGTAGTTTTGTTTGATGTCCTCTGTATCATGCATATTGATGGGAGCAGACAATTCATGGAACATAATTTTTTTTATGGCTCAAATTTTTATTTGTTTTTCTATCCATGTTACCTTTCTTCTTTCTTAAATTAATGATAACTTGGAGTAATCGCTGAACCATTTTTTCCACCCAAACAATAAATCAGAGTGTTGTACTTCTAACACTACTAGAAAATAACTCAAGGGACATCCAAAAAAGATTGACAAATGAAGAATTTATTTATAAATTATAGTAAGATAGTATAAGGACATTCAACCAATTAGTCTTTGTTGGACTTAGTTTTGAAATTATAAAATACTCTCTTTAATTTAAAATAATTGATGTTTGACTTTTTTTGAAATTAAATTTTCACCGTCAGTTACTAAGTATTACTTATTTTAAAGTATTTGAAATTTAGAAGTATTGTTTTAGGCTAAAGTTCGTGTGTTCTTTTATCATATTGTTTAAGATTTTAATGTGCTTTTTTCACCATCTTTCCTATTTTATCCTTAATAAAGTTGTATATTTTTATCAAATTTATTGATCTCCCAATACAAAACTTGTGAGTTTAGAAGCCTAATCGGTGACAACTCCAACACTCCATATATCACTTGAACAAGATTTCACAACGTAAGACATTAGTTTTGAGCTCACTTCTTTACATTAACTTTCACAAAATAAGGGTAGAATTTTAATGTTTTTCACCATGTTTCTTATTTTATCCTTAATAAAGTAATGGACTTTTATTAAATTTATTGATATTCCAACATAAAAATTGTGAGTTTTAAAGCATAATCAATGACAAAGTCCAATACTCCACATACCATTTGAACAAAGAGTTCATATTTCGTTGAGACATCTTGCTCCAATGACAAAGTGCATGTGCTGACACCTCTAACGGAGGTCTCGGGTTCAAGCCCTCTTGCTAGCAAGGAAATTGGTTAGAGAGATGATTTATCTTACTAGTTTGACTCTAGTCAAGCACTGATGGTTATCAGCCCATGTCTCCATAATGGAGGTCATGGGTTCGACACCTGACGAGGGCCTAAATAATTACAGATGCTCTGTCTCGTTGTAACTTAAATTTTCCTTTCCCCTTTAGTGTATGAGTGGCCGAGTGGTTAAAAGCGACAGACTATAAATCTTTTGAAGTTTTTCTACGTAGGTTCGAATCCTGCCTCTCCCACTTGTTATCCTTTGGCGAAAAAAGAAAAGAAAAAAGTAGAGGTAACTAATGGTGAGGGCCCAACGGATAGTGAAGTTGTGGAAGTTGGGAGAACTGAAGAGACAGTCAAGCAAATGATAGAGAAATGCAACAAACTGGATTCCCCAATTCCGACATTCGGACACTGTCCTATATGAGTATATTCCTTAGTTGCAAGCTGTCAGTTGTCAATACTCACGTGGAGATGCTTCTCAATATTTGTCCGGAGGATATTTAACAGAGAGATGTTGTTTTCTTCCGGATCAGTTGCCATAGAATCAATTCCAATAGATCCTCGATCAGTTCTAAAAGGGGTGATTAGTGATTACCATCCGTTTAATCAAAAAATCATTTTTTATCATTAAATATGAATGATCGAATGATAAACTAATGAACCGTTTTTTTACTTCCTAAATTTAACACCACCCGTTGCCAGTTGAAGAAACCTACCTTAGGCACCAATTTTTGATTTTTTATCATCACTAAAGTTGATATTTTTGTGACTTGTGAGGGATGATTTGTGCTGGTATATTTGGACCATTAATAAATTATATAAATAATAATTATTTCAAATATTTATTATAAAATTGACAATATAGATAATTATTTTTAACATATACTGTTAAATAGACAAATATATTTGGTAATTTATTAACATACCAAATGATTGTCGAGCGCCCCAAGTAATTCAAGCGAACACAACCTTAAACTCATACCTTATTCGAATCGTTTGCTCGAGCGAGTAACATGTTACTCGACTCGTTACTAGTAGTAAGAGAGTGATGGCCATGAGGTGGGGGTATGGGGCAAAGGGCAATTGTGGTAGAGGGGAGGGTGGTGATTTGGGAAAGAATGAGGAAAAAGGCAAGAGGTTTCAATTAAAGAGGTACTTTAGTCTTTTCACACGAGGGCGGTAGCTTAGTAAACAAAATTTTGAGGATGGTACAATTGAATTTTGGTTAAAGACTCAAGATTTTTATCACTCCAATCATTCCCTATTTAACTTCCATTTTGTGTTTCATTAGAACGTATCTCTTTCATTCCCTACTTCCATAAAATTCATCTGGCAAAATGGAGAATGGTCATCAACTAGCTAACTTACCTGTAGAACATGGAGTTGTTCTTGCAATCGTTTTAGGCACTCTATTTTTACTTTGGTTCATTAAACAGTATGCTAATAATGCCAATGTTTACAGCAAAAGATATTCTGGCCTCCCATCTATACCAGGTACATATCAATAGAGGAAGTAACTCAATACCATCATATAACATCAATATAAATATTTCTCAATTTCAATTACCTTATGTAATTGATTATAAATTACTAATGATTATCGCGCTAGTTGAGCACCTCGTTCAAGTGTTCCGTGCAAAAAAATGAACCTTTAGTCGTGCTTGACTCATTAACTTATAAAACGAAAGTGGTGGGTCGATCATGATTTTTTATCTGCAGCGATTCCAGGGCTTCCAGTGATAGGGAACTTACTTGAACTGAAAGAGAAAAAACCTCATAAGACTTTCACGAAATGGGCAGAGACTTACGGACCTATTTATTCGATTAGAACAGGGGCCAACACCGTTGTTGTTCTCAATTCTGCACAAGTTGCCAAAGAGGTACATTCTCATCCCCCTATCTCTAATCCTGTCATCGTCAGTTGATTTTAGTACGGAATCTCATGAATAAAATATCAACTTATCTTTTTATTTTGTTTCTCCAAAGGCTATGGTCGCCAGATACTCTTCCATCTCGACAAGGAAGTTATCGAAAGCTTTGGAGATCCTCACTTGCAATAAAAATGTTATTGCCATGAGTGATTATAATGACTTCCACAAGACAGCTAAACGACACTTGATCACGAGTAACTTAGGACCAAATGCTCAGGTTTGTGTTATACGTATTATAAAACCATTCGCACCCGGAAATAAATTCATGTGGTGGTGAAATTTAATTCAAATTTCACTAAACATTATGGTGATTAGTAACAGTGCCAAACTTGATATTCTTTCAGAAACGGCATAGGATCCACCGGGACGTGTTGATTGATAGAGTCATCAAACAACTGCATAGCCTTATTGCAAAGAATCCATCTCAACTTATAAATTTTAGGGAAATATTCGTCCCTGAAATTTTTAGGCTTTCACTTAAACAAGTGAGTCAATTGCATTTGTTTTAATTACTCTCACCATCCCGAAAGAAGGAATATCAAAGTTGTCATCAAATTTGGTATATATGCAGGCTTTGGGTAGAGATGTGAGCTCCATCTATGTGGAGGAACTTGGGTCAACCTTCTCAAGGGATGAACTAGTTAAAATCTTAGTGTTTGATGTATTGGAGGGCGCAATTGAAGTCGATTGGAGAGATTTTTTCCCATATCTGCAGTGGATTCCTAATAAAACTTTTGAAAAGAAAATCCATCAGTTGTGCACTAATAGAGCGGCTGTGATGAAGGCACTCATACAGGACGAAAAGAAGTGCTTTGATTCTGGAGAGGTAATTGTCGATTTGATCATACAAGACTATAGTTGTGAATTGAGAACATTTTATAATAATGTTGTATGTATTTTCATCACAGGAAATAAATTGTTTTTTGGACTTCCTACTATCAGAGGGAAAGACAATGTCAGAAATGCAAATATTGATGCTTGTTTGGGAGGAAATTATTGAAGGGACAGACACAACCATGGTTGTTGTAGAATGGGCTATGTTTGAACTTGCAAAAGACTCAGCACGCCAGGTTGATTTATTATTAAGAGATTCGACGTATGTTAATATGTTATACACTATATATACGTATACGTGGATCCGCCATGATCAAAATTTTTATGGTTATCGAAAATACAATTTGAATCACAATAAAGTAGGTTCAGATTTCAGAATATTATATGTTGATATATTTTTTAAAATTATACAGTAAGTTTATTTGTAAATTGATACAGGAGCTATTGTATAGAGAAATAGTCGATGTTTGCGGGACTGAGGTTATGACAGAGGAGAAGTTATGTAAACTTCCTTACTTATCAGCTGTTTTCCATGAAGCTTTGAGGAAACATAGCCCAGTTCCAATAATTCCATTGAGACATGTGGACGAAGATACACAGTTAGGTGGATTTCATGTTCCAGCAGGAAGCGAGGTTAGTATTTGCGAGTTGTTTGAGGGCTTAATTAAACGGTGAAACCTATTTCCATGGTTCCAGTATCCACGACTCATGTTGTGAGATGGTATAATAGTGCGTTCAGTATTATTGCCGTGAAATTGTTTGGCTGGTTCTCAAAATTAATGTGGTAATACAAAATTTAAGGATTAATTATCATAAGTCTAACAATCTGATGTTATTGCATAGATTGCTATAAATATATACGGATGCAACATGGACAAAAATGTGTGGGAGAAGCCTGAGGAGTGGTTGCCAGAAAGGTTTCTTGAACGCGAGTTCGAGTCCATGGATTTGCACAAGACGATGGCATTTGGAGGTGGCAAGAGGGTGTGTGCTGGTGCTCTTCAAGCCATGACGATTTCTTGCATCGCGATTGGGAGGTTAGTACAAGAGTTCGAGTGGAAACTGAAAGATGGAGAAGAAGACAAGGTTGACACTTTGGGGCTTACTACTCATAAGCTTCATCCTATGCAAGCAATCTTGAAGAGAAGGAACTGAAAAGAATGGTCTTTTCGAGCCCCATCACTATCTTGAATTGCCTTAAATTAATTAAGTTGGAGGTGCTCCGAATAATCGACAATAGTATAATTGGTAATTATTAATAATCATTATTGGGACGATCCACTTTATAATGTATGCACTTCCAAATATATTTTCGAGCTAAATTAATATAGTATTAAAAAAGAACATTAGTATATGGATTACATTGATAATTTATCTCTACTAAAAAAGTTAGACAATACTTATTTTTTAAGTAATGTTATTCTTATTGACATAAGTACATAACATTCAATGAAAATATCATTTTAGAATAAACATTGATAATATATCACTACTAATAAACTGGCTAAAATTTATAAATTTCAATAATTAAAATAAAATAAAATTAGAAGGTGGCCAGGTGGGAGTAGGGTCGGATCCAAAAAAAAAAATAGGTTGTGCCAATCTCTTATAATCTATTGCGGATCTAGGATTGAAATGTAAGATCGTCCCTTAATGATAAAAAATAAACAAAAATAGTTACGGACAAAAGTATAAGAATAACGGCAAACGGCTGGGATGATCACTTAACTTTGGACATGGAACCAGTTGATCATCTAACTTTTGAAAGGTCCTAGTTGATCACTAACTTCTTAAATCGTTCCCATTCAGCACATTCTTCACTAATAATTATATATAATTGTGAACTAATTACATCATGTGCCCATCAACTAATAGTTAATCAGGGGTAATTTAGTAATTTCATATCTTAATTTTCTGAAAAATAGTTTAATCCCACTAAAACAAACCACATTCTTGACAAACTTTCGACCTTCATAGGTGTTTTATCAAACACTTGCAAGCATTATTTAATTTGACAATCCTCAAATATGGACAATCTTCTTGCGACAGAGAAATAATTTTCTACATTCTCAAATCAATAACAAAAACGAAATAGATGAATCAGGAGAATTATTTTGGGACTTAAAATGAATGAAGATGGTGGAGGTCGAGAGTTATGGTTGTCGATCTTGATGTGGGATGACAGGTGGGGGTATGCGATGGAAGAGAGAAATGGATTAAGGTGGTTATCGTCTTGAAGGTGGTGTGTATAATAGATAAGGTTCTTCAAAAATCTAAAGAATGTGGTTTGTTTTAATGGGATTAAATTATTTTTCAGAAAATTAAAACGTAAAATTACTAAATTACCTCTAATTAACTATAAAGCGATGGGCATGTGATGTAACTAGTTCATAATTTCCTTATTAGTGAAGAATGTGCTAAATGGGAACGATTTAAGAAGTTATGTGATCAACTTGAACATTTCAAAAGTTAGGTGATCAGCTGATGCCATGCTCCAAAGTTAAGTGATTATCCCAGTCGTTTGCTGTAAGAATAATAGATAATCAAAATGGTGCACATCATCAAATCGTAGCATTCTAAAATGATGTAAATTCAAAGGAAAATGGAGCAAAATTAATTTATACCCCTATTTAATTAGTATGAGTGCCCTAAAAGGAAAAAAATAAGTTTATATACCAATTGATATATTAATGGTTTTAGTTGTTGAGGAAATGATATATATTTCCTAAAATATAACAAAAGCAAAAAATGCTTACCAAATGGTATAATTTTGCACTTCTAACCATTAATGAACTAATAATTAGTAAAAGAATTAATAATAAATCCTAACTTCCCACAATAAATTAACCCCCATTAGAGTAGCTTGCAACATATATAAACTAGAACAAAAACCCAACGAGTGGTCCTCTCCTAAAACATTTGATAACCCGTCCCGATTAAAGTCTAACCAGTGCAATGGATTGCTTAGCGGGGGATGGGGGCGGAACTACATGGTGTAGTCGCACTCGCGTAGAAGTAGAGAGGTTGGATAACTCAGTTGGAGGGGGATGATAGCCTTCTACCTTGGTGGTGCAAGCCTGAATGGCCGGATGGCGTGGGCTGGGCCGTGGAGATGTCAGAGGGGGAGAATCTCGTTTGGAAGCAGAGAAGAAGAAAATCGCGCCCTATATAGTTGTTGGGGTTTCAACTTTCATGCTTGTTTTGATGTGTCGTGTAAAAGCTAAAAAAAAGTAAACAAGGGGGTTTCGAACACTGGTGGATATTGGAAATGGCCAAGATCTCTATCAACTCAGCTACATTTTTAAATTTGATTCGAGTGGTCCCATGCACAAATTGATCACCCATAAAACCCCCTGGGTGAGAGATGATGTAATAATTATATTCCCAATGATTGCACGGGACCACCTGTAGATCCGCCTCTAGTTGGGAGCGGAAGTAATAATTATACTCCCAACAAATCATTTAATTCCTCTACCAAATAATACACATACTTATCATTTCCTACTCAGATAGTTTTGCATCTATCAAATCAGCCAGGTTACTCCCCTCAACACCAACCCCCCTCCCTCCGCCAACCAAACATAAAAAATCCTAAACTCTGATTTTTTTTCTTCTTACAAAACAAGAATCATTTGTTATTACATGATGATGGCAAAGTTAAGGAATGTGGTAGATGGTTTAATGCCAATATTGATGATGATACTTGGTCAAATAATTTCAGCTGGAATGGTGATTATGTATAAGTTGGCTTCGGAGTATGATATGTCCATGAAAGTCCTCACTGCTTATCGCTATTCGATAGCCTCACTCACTCTTATTCCTCTTGCTTTCTTCTTCGAAAGGTGAAGATTAATTAATTCGCATCAAGTTCTGCATGATATGACCTGCTCGTTTAATTAGGATCGAGCTTATCTTTGTGCAAAATTTAATGAGATAGTTTTATACTCGACTTGATATATAGTCGAATTAAGGTTATTTTTATTTTTATTCGGGTTCCATTCATGTAGTTCTCATCCGTATTGGTTATATGTTTGTTTTTGTATGGAATTGAAGTGGAGGATAACTCGATCCTAGGGAGTATAATTTTTTAGAAAATTTAATTTGCATACAGTTTCTTCCAATTCCATCTCAATTTCAATTTCATTCCAATTTCGTTTATAAGATCTTCTTGACCATATATTCTTATTTTGAGGATATGGCTTATTATTAAACGATAAAAAATTAATATGGAGGTTATTAGATTAATATTATTTGCTTAAATTGACATAGACGAAATGTGAGTGCAATCAGGAATCAATTATATTAAAATTAAAGTTACTACATTATATTCATTCGTTTCCTTAATTTATATATACTTGAAAATATTATTGAAATGATTTGATAATATATTTATTGTGCAGGGAAAGTCGAGAAAAGTTAACATGGATGGTTGTCTTGCAAGCATTTTCAAGTGCCTTCTTTTTGTAAGTGGAATAAATTGATGAATATGTAGGGATTTACATTATTTTCTCCATTTTTGTAATTATTGAAAGACATACTACCTAAATCTTTTTAAAATTAATTAAAACCTCAAAGGAGAGTAGTTAATTTATTGTAAATGTGCTGTCATTGTTGGATGCCTAGGCCAAAAGTTAAAAGCTCAAAGTAAGCTAAGTAAAAGTGGTGGATTCATATGAGAATTATATTCAAAATAAATACTATTATTTCAAATTACAAAGTTTCCTAATTAGTTTAAGTGATAATCGATTATTTTGTGTCTATTATTATTAATAAAATTTTAAGAGGAATTTAAGTATTTATGTTTTTGGTTTTTTGTTCAAAAATTTCTAAAATCATTCCCCATTAAGTTAAGGTTTTAAAGTACATAGTCAATTTCCTTACAATATGACACAAATTATTAGTATAATTTATTGTGGAGCCTATTTTCTAATTTTGATTCCGGTCCAAAATATTATTTGACCATATGAGTAACATATCAATAGAAGGTGAAAATTTTGTAGAATGTCTTCGAGATTATTGAAGAAATGATTTCAATAATTGGATGATTGTTACACTTTGATTCTCGTAAATAATAATCGATAATGTACAAATAATCTCTGTAAGTATGTATCATGATTCATGCACGCAAATAATTTTTAAATTAATACCTTCATTAGATGTTAAATGGAAAGAAGGTTTAAATGTAGTTTAGGGAACCATGTGAGCAAATGATACAAACTACTTACATGGGTTGAAAATCATATTGGAATTAAAGCCTAGGTATAAATATTTTATCTCAAATTTTTATTAGAACCATAAAAATGCTCGAAAAGCAACTATAATCATTGGCATTTCACATATGTGGTGATTTAGCAATTATATGCGCACATGATATACAATTACAATTATTATATACAAGTCGTTATTATTTACTTAAATTAAAGTGCAATGATCACATATTTTATAGCAAAAGTTGTTTATGATTACTCACTCTAAATGCAGGGGAACTATAGCGCAAAACATGTATGCACAGAGTATAGTGTTAACCTCCGCCACATTTGCTACAACTATGTTCAATCTGGTGCCTGCGGTCACTTTCATTATGGCCTTATTATTTAGGTAAATGCATCTATTAGTACATCAATTCATTTAGGTATCCTCTTAAAATAGATTTATTAATCTTGCACCATTTTATATGCAGTATTTATCAGATGCAATTGCTGAAATGGTCTCATTAAGACTAAGTAGGTTACTGTAGCACTTTGGTCCCCGTAAGAGTATCGATACGCAAATGGTCCATTTAAGTGTGTAACTGGTGCGGAAAAGATTAATAAATTAACGGTTCTATTAATTGTTGACGAATAAAGAAAATTCAAGTCTAATTTGGGGTTAAAATTACTAATTTAAAGAATATTTTGGGGTAAAAACATAAAATTCAATCCCCTTATTATTTTAAAGTGTAGTACTTGGGCTAGTTTGAGTAGGGGAGAAGAGGAAGGTAGGGAAGATGATATAAAATTCAGAATATTGTTATTTATCTCAAATATTTGTCAAAATTATTACAATATCCCAAAAGTATGTTTTAAACTTTAACAATTAACGTAACCATTAATTTAGAGACTATTTCTACATTGACTATATATTTACATGGACTATTTGTGGATTAATACCATTTACAAAAACCAAAATGTAATACTAATCCACTTATTAAGATCATTTCAATAATTAGAACATTTTCTTAGATAACATTTTCATGAAAACTTTCCCTAATAAACTATCAATATGTATGTTTGATTTAAGTTTGTAGTAGTATACTATTGTGCCTATATGCACTTGTATGCTTGTAAACATTAGTGTAACATTTAATATTTTAGCCATTATATTTAATCATTGTATGTGTTACATTATAGTATAAACTAAATGTTTGTACACAGAGTTTCTATGAACTCGTTCATTATTTTATAAAATGTAACTTGTTATTAATAAATATAACGGTTTTATCTAATTTTTTTAAAATTCATTTTAATTAATTTAAGTGTAAAATAATATATAATATTTGTAAAACCATTTTATATAATTAAAGGTAATGTATATTTGATAATATTTACAAATAGTTATTGTACAAAATGTTAATAAAAAAATAAATAATTTTATTATTAATCTCCTATTTTTTAGGAGTACATGAGGCTTCAAAATGCTTCAAAATAAATTTCATCTCCCCCTTCCTCAATTATATATAGTATCAATACTAGTTATTTGTGTACAGTCTAATCTATGTGACTTCGTTCTACTTACAATTACTTTTTAGCAGAATTGATAATTAAAACATACATGTTTGTAATCGAACAATTAGTCTTTTGTCTTTTGTATTTCGTGTTGAAAATATAATTGAAATATACCTATTTGTATAATTTTGTCTACAAATAAATTATGAATGATTTTCAGGATAGAAAAACTAGGGTTGAAGAGCATGGGAGGGAAAGCAAAGGTGGTAGGAACCTTGACATGCATAGGTGGAGCAATGGTTCTTACTCTTTATAAGGGTGTGGAAGTAAAATTATGGTTAACAAATATTAATCTTTTGCATAAAAACGAGCAACAAACCATTTCACACCACAAGGAACGTCACAATCAATTTTTGGGGACTATTTTAGTAATAACAAGTGTTATCAGTTCTTCTTTTAGCCTGATTATTCAGGTACCATACTTACTCTTCTTATTAATTTGATACGAGTAATTCATTCTGATTCCATCTCTATATATATTCGTGCTATTTACGTAGAATGTTCTTGATAGTAATAAAAAATTCTATGAAATTTGAGCACCACTTTTAATCATTTGAACTATATATTTAGATATAGAGTATTCACATTACTACCGCTGCAATACTCTAGATCCACCTCTCCCATTTGGAATAGATTGTTGAGTATTTAAGTTTTGAATTGAAGTATTTTCGTGTATATGTACAATTTAATATATGCCGCGAGTATACTCAATGCATTTTATAATTAAGTAATGTTTTTTATTCAACTTAAAGTTATTATGTTAATTATCGAAAGATTATAAAATGTATTTATTTTGGTCATTGAATATGAAAGACGATGTTAATAATTCTTGTTGGCAATATATAATGTTTGTTTATTTGTTGTACAAATATTGAATATTCAGTCAAAGATGAGCGTAAAGTTCCCATATCATTATTCATCATCGGCCTTGATATGTACTTTTGGAGCACTTCAAACAATAGTTTATGCTCTTTTCGCCGAGAGAAATTGGAGTCGCTGGAAGTTAGGTTGGGATGTCAGGCTACTAGCCTCTCTATATGGTGTAAGTTCAATTAATTTTTTTTGGGCTCAATAATCTAGTGACATCTGACTTAACTTTTTATATAAAATAGATATTATGGTTCGAATCTTGTTGGAGACAAATTTGTCTCATATTATATTCTAATATTATTTCTAATACCGTTGCAGTCATAACTAATCGCTAATTTACACATAAAAAAGAAAAAAACTTTCTTCTAAAAAGTCTTATCGATTTTTTTGTTGACAATCAAATACGTTATATGTGGTCTTGTGGAGTGAATTGATAAAATAGTTTTCAATGGTGTCATCAAGTTATACTTTAGTTTTCAATATTGGTACTATCGCTAATCGAATAATATAATGAAAAAGGCTAATAATGACAAGAAAGTTGTGGATTGGTCGCTAACTTAATCTTTTGGTCATTTTTTAGAACCAACTGTCAAATTTAGAAGTTAAAGTTGGGACAATTTTTTTTTTCTAAGATTAAAGCTTAGTATTGGGGCCTAATGAAACATCTAAGCTGGGATAAATCAATAGTCAAATTAATTTATAACAAGGTAATTTATTAATTTATACAATGTTAATTTATTTTTTATGAAATGTAATCCTAATTCTTGTTTTAATATTTTATAGGCAGGTCATTAATTCATGTTTTGATATTTGGACTCTTTCTTATGGTGTTGATGTTGTACTATAGTTTTTATTTCCCTACAAAATTAATTGTTGTTTTGGTCCAAGATAATATTTCGTTCCAAACGGTTATGTTATTCTAAATTGGTCCATAAAACTAATACAAGTATTGCAATGTAATATCTTAAATTGATAATAATTTGAAAGATTAATCTACTACGATATAATTATATAAAATTATTATATAACTTCATCCTATTATGGAGACACTAAATCAGCCAGTACCTCTCCATGACATAGTCAAACAAAAATTCTTCCAATTAGTTTGATGAGACCGTATTTACTGATTTGTCCCACTTGTATGTAGTAATTCTCTTAATTTTTTTTAATCAATGTTTATTAACGTGTACATGCAGGGAATTGTGGCCTCAGCGTTGTTAAATTATATTTTTCTATGGTGTGTACGAATGAGAGGTCCTTTATATGTTTCTATTTTCAGTCCCTTGATGCTCATCATAGTGGCAATTGCTAGTTCATTATTTTTAAAGGAGAAATTGTTCTTAGGGAGGTATGTTTATATTTCTCCTCTTCACGTATTATTTTTTTAGGTAATTAGATTAAAAGTAGAATAAATTTCAAATCAACCATAGTGTCAACTTTGGAGATAAATTTGAAATGTGGGAGACTCAAAATGTGTAGTGCTAAAAAAGACTCGAAAAAGGTGGAAAGAATAAATATTTGTAGTCTCAAATGGTGGTACGAAGTTCTGTTTATATAGTCTAATGCAGTTACATTGTTGCTAATTAATCTCCAAAGTGATATAAATGTTGCAGTTTATACAATATAGTTTCCGACACTGGCACATATGTTGCACATTTATCCTTATTTTCGAGGTCTATGCTTTAAAGGGGACCATATTGCTACACTTTTGCCCAATTTTTCTTCTAAACTTTTTACTTTTTGTTGTCACTTTTAAGTGGTCTTTTGAAATTTCCTCTATTTTTCCAATCCTCCTTTTATTTTTCATCCTGATTTTGTCATTAGAGGTAATTTTCAAAATCTACGAAACCCAGAAATCATGTAGTGTCCCTGAATATACTTAAACTTGGAGCTATCAATTCTTCTAACTTTAGTTTTAAAATGAAGAATCTAATAAAAGTGAATACTAATCTCTTGGAGCAGTGTTCTTGGAGGCACCTTTATAATATGTGGGTTGTACACTGTGATATGGGGGAAAAGCAAAGAGATGAAGAGACTAAACAAGTTGAAATCATCCAAAAGCATTGAAGAAGCTGAATTAGGACAATGCAATGTTACTAATAATACTGATGCTGCTCAGCTTGATGAGACCAACAATTCTCCGACAGTTTTATCAAGTGAAGGTCATGAAGACAAAGGAAAATCTAGTGAAATAGAAATTGTTGGAAGATGAACCGGAAATCCATGAAAATGGTTTCCACTAACTATAACTCTGACTGCTATAGTAGTATAAATAGGTGAGATTAATTACTTTAGATATAACCAAATCTACTCTGAAAAATACTATATCATCTAAAGTGAGCAGTGATGGTTTGAGGCCAAGTATTAATATTGTAGCTGTCTGCAATGACGGGAGATACACAAAATCGATTCCCTTTTCCAAATTACTTTAATTGTTGTATGTTCATGGAGTAATTTAATTACACATGCATATAAATTATCTTATGATTTACATGGTGAACAACTTGTTATTGGATAATTTAGACCTGGATTGTTTTCAATTAATTAAAAGAGTAAATTGTGTTTTGACCCCATAATTATCAAAATCATGTTTTGACCCCAACTTTATTGAAAAACATGACCTGGGGACTAAAGTGAAACCTTTTGGCCACTTTCGAGGACTAAAATGAAACCGTGTAACTATTGGGGCTAAAGTGCAATTCGGTCCCACTATATCGGGGAATATTTCGGCAATTTTCTCGCAAAGAAAGCATTAATTTGTGTCAATTACTGCATTAAATTGTTAGTTTTAACAATAATATCAATTTAAGATTTATTAATAATTACTTACAAAAGAAATATTTGTTATTGACATAAAACTGATGAAAAAATCATTATAGTATAAGCATTGATAATTTATCTCTACTAATAAATTGGTTAAGATCTATTAATTTTAATAATTATAAAATAAAAATATTTACCAACATATCATTAAATTATTCCTGTGATCAATTCCAAACTCCATACTTATCATCTCCTACTCAGTTAAATAAATGATTTGTTACACATGTCGTCAAAGCTCAATAAATACTTCTTCAAAACAAACGATGAAGTTGTATAGCATCTATCAAACCAGCCAAGTTATTACTACCCACACCCACCAACCCCCCTCCCTCCGCCAACCAAACATAAAAATCCCCAAACTCTGATTTTTTTTCTTCTTACCAAACAAGAATAATTTGTTATAACATGATGATGGGAAAGTTAAAGAATGTGGTAGATGGTTTAATGCCAATATTGATGATGATACTTAGTCAAATGATTTCAGCTGGAATGGTGATTATGTATAAGTTAGCTTCGGAGTATGATATGTCCATGAAAGTCCTCACTTCTTATCGCTACTTGATAGCCTCACTCACTCTCATTCCTCTCGCTTTCTTCTTCGAAAGGTGATCATTAATTAATTCGATATGCCCTGCTCGTTTAATTAGGACCAAGCTTCGCTTTGTGTAAAATTAAATGAGATAGTTTTATGCTCGAGTTGATAGTGTCGAATTAAGGTTTCTTTAATTCGGGCTCCATTCATGATTCATGTAGTTCTCATGTGCATTGGTAATGTGTTTGTTTTTGTGTGGAATTGAAATGTAGGATAACTCGATGTCTACATAGTATAGTTTAGGATTAAAACATGCCTTTTTACATTAATCTAATAGTTATATGGTCATACATATTGCTTATTAAACAATAAAAATTTAAGTGGAGATTAGATTATTTGCTTAAATTGACATAGATGAAATTTGAGTGCAATCCGGAATGAATTATATTAGCTCGTTTATGTATACTTGAAAATAATATATTTATTGTGCAGGGAAAGTCGAGCAAAGTTAACATGGATGGTTGTCTTGCAAGCATTTGCTAGTGCCTTCTTTGCGTAAGTGGAATAAATTGATGAATATGTAGGGATTTAAATTATTTTCTCCATTTTTATATTTATTGAAAACCATACTACTTAAATATTTTTAAAATCAATTAAAAGCTCAAAGGAGAGTGGTTAATTTATTGTAAATGTGCTGTCAAGGCTGGATGCCGAGGCCCCAAATTAAAAGCCCAAAGCTAAGGAAAAGTGGTTGATTTATATGAGAACTATATTCAAAATAAACTTCTATTATTTCAAATACAAATTTTTCTAATTAGTTCAAGTGATAATTCTATTTACCAAAATTTAAAATGATACTATATTATTAGGATTAAATATGATATTATATATATTATTTCAACAATTGTTCTCTCTTATGCTAAAATTATTTTATTGGAATAACTGTACATTCAATATTAATTAACTTTCTCATTATGTGTATGTATACTTTTTTTTTATTTTGTTATGTTTACTTTATTATTAATTACTCGTATTTTAGTTTGTTATCGTTTAATGACCTAAATAAAATTTAGTTTTAGTTATTTTAATGACTTAATATTATGTTTCTTATTTTATTTTAGTGATTTTTGTTTAATTAAATTTAATTATTATTTTTTTACTTTGTTGGTTAATAGAACTTGTTGAGTTGTTAAGGGCAACAACTCATTGAAACATCAAATTATACTTAATACATTCTTTCATTAAATGTTAGTAGTTAATAATTCAAAATATATACTGCAATCCCACTTTAAAATATGTTTCATAAGATATTCGGAGACCACTTTAAAAAAAATTCTTCGATCCGCCTCCGCCCTGAACAATTATTTGAAACATACATAAATTTTGATATTCATTCGTCCCTGCCATGAGTAATTATTTGAAACGTATATATATACTCTCTAAATGCAGGGGAACAATAGCGCAAAACATGTATGCACAGAGTTTGGTGTTAACTTCCGCCACATTTGCTACCGCTATGTTCAATCTGGTGCCTGCCGTCACTTTCATTATGGCCTTATTATTTAGGTAAATACATCTATTATTAGTAAATCAATTCATTTAAGTCTCCTCTTAATGTAGATTTAATAATTTTGTAGCATTTTAAGCACTACCTGTCACAACGTATCCAAGTGAACATATTTGTAGGTAATTTTTGAGAAAATTGTTGAAATAGTTCTCGATAGTGGGATCAGATTACAATTTCTTTCTCAATAGTTACACGATTGGACATTAGTCTCAGAAAGTGATAAAAACTTCATACTTCCATGTTAAGTGTTAAGATTCTCTGAGGTTCCACTCTAAAACCAATTGACAATAGAGGGGTAGCCCAAGATATTATATATTAACCCGGAGGACATCGACTTTCGATGTGGGATGTGCATCTTAACATTTCCGTTAGCCATTTCATCTTTAGACATTAAAATTGAAGTAAAAATATAATTTTTAAGATTTAAAGTAGATTTTTGCTCCAATTGATGCCAAAACAAAATCACCCTACCCCTCCCACCGACACCCCCTTTTCCCCTCATTTCCCCCCAAAAATGCTCATTTCTCTTCTAAATTAAGTGTATATATGGACACCCAAACCCCTCACTTGAATCACTTTCAAGCCTATTTTATTATTGTCATCGATGTCACCATGACGATTGCAAGAAGAATCATTCACCCAAACACGCAAAAGGTGAAATCATTTGATACATCATCATCTTCAAATGGCGGCACCAAAAGAACATCGGCAGATAAAGGCGGTATCTCAGATTCCAAATTCTCTTACAATCTACTTTATCAATAAGAGGCCACGAAGAGCAACAATACAATAGGTGCTTGATGAGTTGAGTTGAGTTCGCGCCTTGGACTCCTATCAAACGTTGAGGGGAATTGACCTTATGTGCACCAGACAATTATCGATTTGATCCCAGTAAATATGTGCAATTTTTACTTTGGTCCCATAATGGTCTGTATATGATCTCATTAGTTGTATTATATTTGATACACTTTAGTCCGTCGAAAAAAAAATCCAAAAGAAATCGAAAAGAAATCTGAAAAAAATCAATTACCGGGACAAAAGGACACCAAAAAATGATACAAGATTACATTGTCCAATTTGCATTTTAACCTTGAATTAATGCTAAAACTTCAATTTTGGCCCAAAATTTCAATTTTCCGTCAAGTTTTAATATCGAGAGACTAAAGTACACAAAATATAACAACTACTGGGACCATATCCACAGTCCGAGCATTAAAGGAGACCAAAGTGAAACTTGCACATATTTACAAGGATCAAACCGATAATTTTCTCATATATACACACTTTATTTAGGTGGGAAATGAGCTTGTTTGGACAAAAAGTGAGGATGAAAGGTGGTGGAAACATATGAAGTTTTTTACTTTGTATCAAAATAATTGATTAATGATTTTCAGGATAGAAAAACTGGGGCTGAAGAGCATGAGGGGAATAGCAAAGGTGGTGGGAACATTGACATGTATATGTGGAGCAATGGTTCTTAGTCTCTATAAGGGTGTAGAAGTCAAATTATGGTCAACAAGTATTAATCTTCTGCATAAAAACGAGCAACAAGCCACTCAACACCAAAGGGACCATCACAATCCATTTGTGGGGACTATTTTGATAATAACAAGTGTTATCACTTCTTCTTTTAGCCTAATCATTCAGGTATTATACTTACTATTTTATTTATTATATTTGTTATGAGTAATTATTTCTGATTCCATCTCTACATATATACGTGCTATTTTATAAAATGTTCTTAGTATAACTATTCCAATATGACCGTGCTTTTGCATAAAAAAGAGAAAGTGAAATTTTGACGAAATTTGAGCACCAAATTTTATACAATATATAATCAGCTTGATTGGATCGATTTTTGGTTCATTTATGCTAAAATTGAAAACTGTATTTTTTGTCGATTTTAGACTTTTTCACAACATTTTGGTTTTTATACTATTCACGTTGAAAATCGTAAATTTTAACGGATTTATTGTACACACTTTCATGGATCATTTCTGCAATAGTGCCACTTTTAGAGACCAAACTCCATCAGGATCCCACTTAATGAGACCACTCCAACAATTAACGTTAATTGAAGTATTCAAAATAATTCATTTTTTTCCGCCAGTCCGTTCATTTGGTTTCTTTATTTTATTACTACTGTCTAAATCAACACTCTTATTAGTTATCCATCTCAAATAGATTGTTGACTATTTAAGTTTTGAATTGAAGCATTTTTGTGTATATTATATATACATCTTAATATATGTTGCAAATAGATTGTATCTATTGACTATTTAAGTTTTGAAATGAAGCATTTTTGTGTATATTATATATATACAACTTAATATATGTTGCAAATAGATTGTTGACTATTCAAGTTTTGAATTGAAGCATTTTTGTGTATATTATATATATACAACTTAATATATTTGCAAGTATACTCAATGCACTTTATAATTAATTAATAATTTTGATTCAATAATGTAAGGTTATTGTGTTAATTATCGAAATATTATAAAATGTATTTATTTTGGTCATAGAACATATATATGAATGATGTTAGTAATTATTTTGTTGGTAATATAATGTTTGTTGATTTGTTGTCCAAATATTGAATATTCAGTCAAAGATGTGCGTAAAGTTCCCATATCATTATTCATCCTCGGCCTTGATATGTACGTTTGGAGCACTTCAAACAATAGTTTATGCTCTTTGCGCCGAGAGAAATTGGAGTCGCTGGAAGTTAGGTTGGGATATCAGGCTACTAGCTGTTGTATATGCCGTAAGTTGAACTAACCTTCGTTCTTAATTGAATATAGTGTCATCAAGTAACAGTTTCGTCTATCAATATTGTTGTAGTTTTACTTTTGATAGTAGCTGAAAAATTATAGATTAGTCCACAACTTGATTCTTTTACTATTTTTTAGCATTAACACGAGAATTTAGAAGTTAAAGTTGGGATAAAAAAGAATTTTATTACTTAAATTTAGTTTTAATGCATGCCTAATGAAACTTTTAAATTGGGATAAATCAATAGCAAAATTAATTTATAACAAATTTCATTGAGCATCAAAATTAGGTTCAAGTCTTAAATTTTTTTTGCCCCAATTCAACTTTAATTTCTAATCGCACATTAGTGTTGAAAATTAAATTTGGGACCAATTAACAACTTATTTACCACTATCGAGAAATAAATTAAAGTGCAACTATATATGCCACTATTGAAACTTAATATATAGCAATCTGATAATACTATTAGGTATAACTTCAACAATTTCTTTTTTAAAAATATTTTATAGGCGGGTCATTATTCAAGTTTTGATATATGGGCTCTTTCTTATCGTGTTGATGTTGTGATATAGTTTCATTATGTCATAAAGTTAATTATTGTTTTAGTCCAATAATGCTTCATCCTAGTCGGTTACATTATTATAAATTAGTCCGTAAACCTAATACAAGTATTGCGATAAATTTTTTGAAAATGACAAAGTATTACATATTTCTTACACTTTCCGAGACTAATCAATGTTTTGAAACTTATTGATGTATACATGCAGGGGGTTGTGGCCTCGGCGTTGTCGAATTCCATTTCGATGTGGTGTGTTCGAATGAGAGGTCCTCTGTTTGTCTCTATTTTCAATCCCTTGATGCTCATCATAGTGGCAATTGCTAGTTCATTATTTTTGAACGAGAAACTATTCTTAGGGAGGTATGTTTACATTTCTCCTCGTATTACTTTTTAGGTAACTAAATGCGAGAAATAAATTAAAAGTAACATAAACTTCAAATCAACTATAGTGTCAACTTTGGAGATAAATTGGAAAGGTGGAAGGCTCAATATTTGTAGTGTTAAAAAGAGGTAATTGTTAATTTAGTCTCAGATGATGGTGCATAGTTGTTTTTTAGTCTGATGTAGTTATATTATTATTAATTAGTCTCCAAAATGACATAAATGTTGCTAGGTAGATGGTATAGTCCCCACAATGGCACATATATTACACATTCATCCTAATTTTACGAGGTTAATGTTTCAATCGGGGATATATTGCTACACTTCTACCATTTTTGTATTACTCTTCAACATTATAATTACTTAAAATTAAAATATAACTTCCTTTTATCATCTAGAATAATCAAATAAATAATTAGACTTGCTAAAAAATGGCCAGGGATATAAGGGTGGATCTAGGGTCGCGTGTTCAAGCACCCTTTGCTCCATTTTTTAACTTCTAATTTTTGTTGTTATATGGTCTTTTAAAATTTGTCTCCCCTTTTTTTTTAGTTAATCATCTTTTATTTTTATCCTGTATAAAAAGTTGGACTTGCTTAAAAACACGACTAAAGATAGAAATAATTTTTAAAACCTAAGACAGCTAGTAATCATGTAGTGTCCTTGAATATAGTTAAACTTCGAGGAGGAGTTAATTGCAGATTTAATCCTAGATAGTAAGATGCAGTTGCATTTTGGTCTCAAATAATTACAATGTTGCATACTAGTCCCTGAAAGTAATACAAATGTTGCAGTATGGTACCTGAAAGTAACAAATGTTGCAGTATGGTCCTAAAAAAAATAGAGATTAATGTGCAACAATTGTCACTTTTTGGAGACTATACCACAACACTTGAGCCACTTTGGAGAACTAATCTACAATGTGTAATTATTTGATGCCGAAGTGCAACTTTATCCCACTATCTGTGATCAAATCGACAATTGTCTCAAAGTTCGATCTATCAATTATATTCTTCTATTTTTAGTTTTAAAATAAACAAAATGAAAGTCAATACTAATCTCTTGGAGCAGTGTTCTTGGAGGCACCTTTATAATATGTGGGTTGTACATTGTGATATGGGGAAAGAGCAAAGAGGTGAAGAGGCTCAACAAATTGAAATCATCGAAAAGCATTGAAGAAGCTGAATTAGGACAATGCAATGTTACTAATACTGATGCTGCTCAGGTTGAAGAGACCAACAATAATGCTCTTCCTATCAATCCATTGGGAGTGGGCCCCGACACGATTCCTCCGATAGTTTTATCAAGTGAAAGTCATGAGGACGAAGGAACATCTACTGAAATAGAAACTGTTCGAAGAGGAACTGGAAATCCATGAATAGGGTTTCCACGCACTCACAAGATGAGGATGGTGTGTAAAAGTTTTTGGTAATTAAACAAATATGCCATTGATCAAAATACCTATAAAATGTCTCCTTACTCAACAATCACTTTCACTATAACGTTGTGTATTATGAGCATTTATGATCCGAATTGCTGATTTTGTCCCGGTAAGTGAGTCACTGTTACACTTTGATCTCAGTAAGTGATACCAATGTGCAAATGGTCCTTGTAAATGGCTAGCAGGTAGTGTTGTTAAAGGACCGGGTAATTGGGAATCCGCCGTTACCCGACTCGGAAAATCCGGGTCCATTACCCGCTCGTATCCTTATCGACCGATACTCGAGTAATTTCTATTTACTCGATACCCGATTTCGAAAACCCGGGCCGCTCGATTACCCGATCGTTTATTTCTATATTTATATACTATATATGTTATACTTTGATCGTTATTAATTTCATTGACCAATATAAAACTAGTGTTGAAAAGAATTTCCAAGGTTGCATTTCGGCAATTAAATCTTGTTGCATATAACCTAAAATATTTATTTTTAAATAGAAATTTGGGGGTAACGCTGCACCCGCTCGTCGCCCGGCTTGATACCCGCTCGTGTCCTTATCGGCCGATACGAGGGTGATACGTTTTCTACCCGGCTTGTTAGTACCTGGTAATTACCCGGCTCGGTAAAATTGAAATCCGGCTGGGTAACCCATTGCCAGCTCAAACCCGGCTCGTTTGCAGCACTACTAGTAGGTGAGCATTTGGTTCCTAAATTAACACCTACGTTAATTTGGGGTTTTCAATTTTGAGACAATTTGGGGGTGGTTATGCAATTTTAAGACTTTGGTTGATCTCATAACTCTTTTCTCGATTTTTTTTCTATTTATGTTTTAGATTTTTTTTTCGATTTTTTTCCTAGTAAAAAGGGTTAGATTTTGGTAGTCGTTTTAGCTAAAAGTTTTGGTTTTGGCCAAAAGGTATGGTTTTTATAGTTTTTTGGCAAAAAGGTTCGACTTCGATCGTTGTTTGCCAAAAAGTATTCGTAGTTTCACAAAAAGGTCCGGATATCGTAGTTTTTTACCAAACGGTTCGATTTTGATAGTTTTTTTGGAAAAAATATTCGATTTTTTTAGTTTTTTCGTTAAAAGATCAAATTTTGGCAAAAAGGTTCGATTTTTATAGTTGTTATTGCTAAAAGTTCCGATTTTTGCAAAAAAAAGTTTAATTTTGATAGTTTTGGCAAAAGTGTTTATTTTGATGGTTTTTACAAAAAATCGAATTCTTTTTGCCAAAACCGAAAGTAAAACATCTATCAAAATCGATCCTTTTTGCCAAAATAATAATTAAAATCAAACAATTTTCTTTTAAGACCAAATCAGCAATTCCCTCTACCCTAATCATAATTGTTACATTTTTTGCTGTCATTTAATTTTTATATATACCTTCCTTTTATTGTCACAATTAATATTACCATTTGATTGATATTGTGGTGTTATACTATATATGTCTGTAGCAATTTGCTTATTGTATTGGTCCCCAATAGTGCTACAGACATATTTTTGGAGGGAAAAGAGTTGGTCCCCAATATTGTAATTTGGCACCAAAACTAAGTTAAAATAACTTAAGGAGGGAAAAGAAGAAAAGAAATTGCTACAGACATATTTTTGGAGGGAAAAAATTTCATTTGGGATATCTTTTTTTCGTTAGACAGTTTCATAAAGCATTTGATACAGTTTTTTCATTTGTTTTTCATTCTCACATTTTTATTTTCTTGAAAGAATTCGACAGTGTAGTTGTACTTCATTATGCTTTCATCTTTTAATTTTTTATTCCTCAAATGGACGGAACTATCATTCGTGTTTATAGGAAATTTCCACTCAATCATCTGTGTTATAAACCATTCCATTAGCTATGTCTCAAATTGTTCCCACTTGCTGGTCACTCCGTTACCATTCCCGTCAAACCCCGTTAAGTCGATCACGTGCTTGGCACATGACATTGAGGGAACGGTGTTTTAGTAATTTCACACGTTACTATATTTCGAATGTATGTATCACCATGTCTATAAAATGTTTCCAGTCGATCAAGTGTGTTTTAATATGTTCCGTTCCATCAAGTATATTAAATATAATTATATATATTAAAAGTATCTATGGTATATATACTATGTATACATATAATTATATATCTTAACTATAATTATATACACATATATATTTTAAATATAATTATATATATCAAATATATATCTGTATACATATAATTATATATATTAACTATAGTTCTATATATAAATATTAAATAAGATTATATATATTAAATTATATGTTTAATATATATGATATATGTTATGTATAAATATAATTATATATTAACTATAATTATATATATGAAATATATTTATATATATCTATATTAAATATCATTATATATTAAATTTTATATATTTTTATATTTAATATATATGATGTATGTTATGTATACATATAATTATATGTATTATCTATGATTTTATATATTAAATATAATTTTATATATATCTATATTAATTATAAATATATGATATATATTATGTATACATACAATAATATTAACTATTTAAACTAAATCATATAATATGATATATATTATGTGTACATATAATTATATATTAACTATATAAATATTGTAAATTTGATTTTGATTATTAATATTGTAAATTATATATGATATATATGATGTATGCATACAATAATATATTTAACTATTCAAATTAAATCATTATATGATATATATTATGTGTAAATTATGTATGATATATATATAAATATTGTAAATTTGGGGTTGGTTAATTTGGGGTTGGTTAACTATTGTAATTAAAGAATAGCTTAAGCACATAAATCAAACCCGCATTTATCAAACAAGCCAAGTTACTTCCCAAACCCACCGAACCCCTCCCTCTGCGAACTAAACATAAAAATCTCCAAACAAGTCATTTGTTATTACATGATAATGGGAAAGTTAAGGAATGTGGTAGATGGTTTAATGCCAATATTGATGATGATACTTAGTCAATTAATTGCAGCTGGAATGGTGATTATGTATAAGTTAGCTTCGGAGTATGATATGTCCATGAAAGTCCTCACTGCTTATCGCTATTCGATAGCCTCGCTCACTCTTATTCCTCTTGCTTTCTTCTTCGAAAGGTGATCATTAATTAATTCCCATCGAGTTATCTGCATGATATGACCTGCTCGTTTAATTAGGATCGAGCTTATCTTTGTGCGAAATGAAATGAGATAGTTTTATGCTCCAACTTGATAGTTACCATATATCCATGTCGAATTAAGGTTTATTTAATATGAGTACCTTAAAAGGAAACAAATAAGTTTTTATAGTAATTATTAATAGTAATGATTTTGTTTTTCAGAAAATGATATATATTTCCTAAAATGGTATAGTTTTGCACTTCTAACCATTAATGAACTAATAATTAATAATAAATTCTAACTTCCCACAATAAATTAGCCCCCACTAGAGTAGCTTGCAACATATATAAATTAGAACAAAAACCCAACAAGCGATCCTTTCCTAATAAAACATTTGACAACTTACTCGTCCCCATCAAAGTCTAAGGAGTCCAATTGATTGCTCAGCGGGGCGAAGGATAGGGAGTGTGGGCGGAACCACCGGATGTAGTCGCGCTCGTGTTTGAGGTAGAGAGGCTGGATTGCTCAAGTGGAGGGGGCTGCTAGCCTGCTTCCTGGCCGGTGAAAGCCTGAATGGCTGGACGGTGGGGATGGTACAGGGGGAGAATCTCGTTTGGATGCAGAGAAACAGAAAATCGCAAAAAGCCAATATTATTGTTGGGGTTTCATGTTTATTTTGCTGTGTAATGCAAAAAGCCAATAAAACGTTGACAAGAGGGTTTCTCACATTAGTGGATATTGTACATTGCCAAGATCTCGACCATATCAACTACATTTTGACTTTGATTGAAAGTGGTCCTGTGCACATCTTAACCACCCCTGGATCCGCGCTTGGGTGAGAGCGGGAAAGTAATTACACACCCAAGTAATCATTTAATTCCTCTATCAAATACATACTTATCATCTACTACTGAGTTGAATAAATGTTTTGTTACACATGTCGTCTAAGTTCAATAAATATTAGATTCCTTCAAAACAAATGATGAAGTGGTATTACACTCCCCACACCCACCAACCCCCCACCCTCCCCCAACTAATCATAACAATCCCCAAACTCTGATTCTTTTTTTTTTCTTCTTACAAAACAAGAATCATTTGTTATTACATGATGATGGGAAAGTTAAGGAATGTGGTAGATGGTTTGTTATAACAGATGCGATATAGACAAGAATTATGTAACGATAAATGCAGAATGTAAATGAGACAAGATTTAACGTGGTCTCCCTAACAATCGTTAGGACTACTCCACGGGCTCCAAGCCACCAAACTTCACTATAATCGGAGAAATACAATTACAGATGAGCTAAGCCTAGCTCCCAGTGTAGATCACTACACCCCAGACGAATAGAATTATTGCCTACACTATTCCTTGAATAGAATTATAAGACACACTATTCTAAGCACCAACCCAAACTACCTCCTCTTACCCGAACAATCCTAAGAATGGATATCTTACTACAAAGACTATCCTATCTATCTTGGACCTATTCTAAAGAGAGAATAATTATACTGAAATAGTTGCGGTAATGTTTAAGTAACAAAACCAACTAACTATTTGGTGCAAGAAATAAGTCTCAACCTTGGCTCCAATTTATAAGGCCAAGAAAGACTCATTTTCTCTCAATTTTCCAATATGGGACTTTACCCACAAAAAAGATTCAAGGCAAAATCCAACAAATCTCCACCTTGACTTGAATCCTCTCAGATGCCAGAAAACTGATTATCTCCGAAACAGATCTCAGAATGCACTAGATGTACCCGAAGTACCATAAGTGCTCAGATGTACTAGATGCGTCAAATGTACCAGATGTACCAAATGCGCCAAATGTACCAAGTGTACCAAATGCGCCAAATGTACCAAGTGTATCAAATACGCCAAATGTACTCAGATGTGACAGATGTGTCCAAAAGACACCCAGAAGAGATAACAAATGCCTAACACCTTCATCTCACATGTTGCCCTGCCACCGGGCAAATCAGATGCGTTGATCACAACAACAGACGAATAGTAACCAGAAAAACTATTCACATATCTGTGACAGAAGTGCCTCAAAACTGACACCAGAAGAATAGACGATGCCCTGCATCTCCATCCTATACCGCCCTGTCACCGGGCAATTCCCTCAGATCAGAACAAACCAAATGGTAGGTCCAAACGTCGTTGAACCTCCCCCTGCGGAATCCTCTGCATTGTTTGTTGATGTCCCGAGCTAACCGCATCAACACAACATGAAGAACCAGATTGGGAACCAGTGTATACCAAAGCATGCCTGCTTTCTATCCCACCAGTTTGAACACATAACATGTATTCATCCTTTTCAGACGCTGCACCGAGTAGTCCCTCCACCCTATGATCATCAGACCCTTGAAGTGACGAAAATTCCTCTCCAATAGCAGCCTGCCATTGAATAGACTCAGCACCAGCAACAGATGACCCATGAGAATCGAGTTTCTTTGCAACCATGAAAGCAAATGACAACTCATCCTCATAGTCGTACCTTTCACAAGATACCCCAACAGTAACTCTCTTAGGACATTCTAGAGTTACCTTGTGATGTTCCATTGAAGCCACTGAAGTAATTGCCTCTGAAAGTGAACGAGAAGTGCCCTTCTCCGACTCACTACTAACTCCAGAATCCCTTTGCTCCATCTGCTTCCCAACACCACAACAATCTGACTCAGAAGACGTCCCACCTTGTAAAACATACAAGGTTCCACGTCTCACACCTCTAAAGAACACATTCGAACCCTTGTAGACAATCAACCCTCCACCTTCTCCTTGGAAACTGAACCCCTTCTTGTCCAAACGACTCAGAGATAACAGATTCTTCGTCAAGTGAGGCACATGTCTAACCTCGTTCAATGTGCAAAATCTACCATCCTGCATCCTAAGCCTAACAGAGCCAATCCCAACTATCTTACAGAAAGACCCATTGGCCATCGAAATGATGCCACCATCTAACTGCTCATACGTTGAGAACCACTCCCTCCTAGGACACATATGAGATGATGCTCCGGAATCAAGGATCCACACATCGGTGTAAAATGTGTCATCCACTGCAACCAGGGCCATGTCCTCTTCGGAATGCGTACCATCGTCGGCAACTGCGACAGTACCACCCGAGACCCTGTTCTGTTGCTCCTGCCTCAGCATTGGACAATCTCTTCTCCAATGTCCCAACTCACTACAGTAATTGCACCTATCAGTTTTTCTCGAACCTCTACCCGGCCTACTAGAGAACCTCTCCACCGGTCTAGCATTAGCAACTAATGCATCAAACGGTCCGACTTCACTGCTGGAACCACCACCACCACTACAACTGATACGCAATTCCCTGTTATGAAGGGCAGACCTGACTTCTTCCAGAGACAGACAGTCTTTACCATTCGTCATAGATTCCCTAAAGTTCTCAAATGACGTAGGTAAACTAGCTAATAGAATTAAGGCAGCATCTTCATCCTCAATCTTAACATCTATATTACGCAAATCAAGTAATATATTATTAAGACTATCTAGGTGGTTCTTCAGAGATGTACCTTTATCCATTCTCAGCCCAAACAGACGTTGCTTCAGCAACAATTTGTTGGACAAACTTTTCGTCATATATAGACTCTCAAGTTTGCACCACAATCCGGCGGCGGTATCCTCCTCTGCCACTTCTGTGATAACATCATCTTCCAACGAGAGAATCAACGCTGAATGTGCTTTCTCCTCGAGGACATCCATGTTAGCAGGTAATGGATTTGGAGGAGGCTTCAACAGAGGCGCCCAAAGACCCTCTCGTTTAAGCATCGCCCTTGCCTTGATTTGCCAGAGACTGAAACTATTCCTCCCAGTGAACTTCTCGATTCTCATATCATCACCACTCATCTTCTTCGCAGATCTAGCCCCAGGCTCTGATACCAGTTTGTTATAACAGATGCGATATAGACAAGAATTATGTAACGATAAATGCAGAATGTAAATGAGACAAGATTTAACGTGGTCTCCCTAACAATCGTTAGGACTACTCCACGGGCTCCAAGCCACCAAACTTCACTATAATCGGAGAAATACAATTACAGATGAGCTAAGCCTAGCTCCCAGTGTAGATCACTACACCCCAGACGAATAGAATTATTGCCTACACTATTCCTTGAATAGAATTATAAGACACACTATTCTAAGCACCAACCCAAACTACCTCCTCTTACCCGAACAATCCTAAGAATGGATATCTTACTACAAAGACTATCCTATCTATCTTGGACCTATTCTAAAGAGAGAATAATTATACTGAAATAGTTGCGGTAATGTTTAAGTAACAAAACCAACTAACTATTTGGTGCAAGAAATAAGTCTCAACCTTGGCTCCAATTTATAAGGCCAAGAAAGACTCATTTTCTCTCAATTTTCCAATATGGGACTTTACCCACAAAAAAGATTCAAGGCAAAATCCAACATGGTTTAATGCCAATATTGATGATGATAGTTATTCAAATAATTGCTGCTGGAATGGTGATTATGTATAAGTTAGCTTCGGAGTATGATATGTCCATGAAAGTCCTCACTTCTTATCGCTACTCGATAGCCTCATTCACTCTTATTCCTCTTGCTTTCTTCTTCGAAAGGTGATCATTAATTCCCATCGAGTTCTGCATGATATGACCAGCTCGTTCAATTAGGATCGAGCTTTGCTTTGTGCAAAATTAAATGAGATAGTTTTATACTCGACTTGATATATAGTCGAATTAAGGTTTCTATAGTTCGGGTTCCATTCATGTAGTTCTCATCTGCATTGATAATGTGTTTGGTTTTGTGTGGAATTGAAATGCAGCATTAATCGATATCTACGGAGTATAACTTTTAAGAAATTTAATTTGAATAGAGTTTCCTCCAATTCCAATTCCATTTCAATTTCATCCCGATTTCCTTTATAAGATCTTGTATGTTGACCATATATTCTTATTTTTATAATTAAAACATTTCTTTGCACATTGCTTCTTTTCTTCAATAGTTGTCAAAATTGAGTTTTCTAATAGCTATATATAGTCATATATATTGTTTATTAAACGATAGAAATTTAAATGGAGGTTTGATTAATAGCTTAAATTGACATAGATGAATTTGATTGCAATCAGGAATCAATTATATAAAAAGTGAGTGCTTATATTCATTCGTTTGGATTATGTATACTAAATGATTTGATAATATATTTATTGTGCAGGGAAAGTCGAGCAAAGTTAACATGGATGGTTGTCTTGCAAGCATTTTCTAGTGCCTTCTTTGGGTAAGTGGAATTAATTATTTGAAACGTATGTAAATTCTGATATTCATATATATTAGCCAAATAGAAAAAGCTTTCGTTCGTCACCGGATGGTCTTACGTTCGAATCACGCTTCATCGTTAATTGACAAAAATAAAAAAATCTTCTGATATTCATATATATTAGCCAAATTTTTGTAGCAAAAGTTGTTTATGGTTACTGAAACTCCAAATGCAGGGGAACAATAGCGCAAAACATGTATGCACAGAGTTTATTGTTAACTTCCGCCACATTTGCCACCGCTATGGCCAATCTGGTGCCTGCGGTCACTTTCATTATGGCCTTATTATTTAGGTAAATCTATCTATTAGTGAATTAATTCATTTAAATATAACTTAAAATAGATTTATTAATTTTGTAGCATTTTAGGCACTACCTATGACAACTTATCGATATGTATGTTCGATTTTGTAGTAGTATACTAGTATGCCTATATCCGATCCACTATATTAATAATTGTATGTGTTACATTATATATATTATTCCCTCCGTCTCTAAAAGATTGTTACATTATAAAATTTGATCATAAATTGTTTTCAAACGACAAAAAATAATATAGTCTTGTGGGATCTTGTTAGATTCGTCTCAGTATATCTTTCTGAAATATCGATTTTTTAATTCTTATTTTATTGACCATGAAACTCAAAATGTGACAATCATTTAGGGATGGAGGAAATAGTTGTTTGTAGACAGTCTAAACTATGTGACTTCGTTTTCATTCACATATACTTTTTTTGCATAATTCATAGTATAATACTGTGTACATATGTCGGATTTACGAAAAAGATTGTATTCGATTTTTTTAACATGAGGATTAAAATTAAAACATACATGTTTATAATCCATTAATTTGTATTTTATATTTGTATGTGTATTGAAAATATGAAAAGTAAGATTAGATATAAAAGTAACTTTGGTATTTTTGTATTTAGCCACCTATTCTTCTTGTATCTTACTAAATTGACACCTAAATATTTTTTGGTAAATAGACATCTGAACATTAAATTTGGCACCTGAACTTTTGTCTTCAACATTTTAAGATGTTTTATTAACATTTTGACTCAAAATAATCTTTAATCTATGGCAAATTAGTCATATTAAAAATATAATTAAAAAAGGAAAATCGAAAAAACTACAAGTACACCATTACAAAAAACACATTTTAGACACTAGGTGTCCAACCAAACCTTTCCTTCTTATTTATACATGCCTTAAATATAATTGTTTGATCAAATATAATCCTCGCCTCATATATACTTCTTCGACACTTCCCATAGTGAAGAGCGGGTTTCGATTGCGGGTTTCAATTGAAGAGTGTGAGAAGTGAAAGATGTGAATACAACTATGCATCTGTGGGCTGGGATGTTGGGGGTTCAGATGCTCGGGTTTTAAATAGGGCTGTGAACGAACGTAAAACGTTCGACTCGGTTCGCATTATTAGGCTCGAAAGCGTTTGACTCACGGCTCGGTGCGTAACGCAAACGTTAAAAATGGATGTTCGACCGATGGGACCGAACGGTGCGAAATAGTTCGGTCCGAGTTGTCAACATATCAGACTCCAATACTCCATTGATCAAATATAGTATATATACTTCATAGACATATTCCATTGATTAGTCTAACCTAATTTAAATAATAAAAGTCACTTCCACTTCAATTACTCATGAGTTATCTCGTTCTCATTCGCCCAAATATCCAATCGCATCGAAGATTTTTTCCAACCAAACCGAACATGTTTGCACATTTCGCAAATAGTTCAATCCGGTTTGCATATTGAGGACCGAGCCGAACGTAAGGTTGGGTGCGATTCGCAAATAGGTCGGTCCGGTTCAACCCCTTGCGGAACGAACTCAAACGTAGCTACATTCGGTAGAGTTCGGTCCCTTTGCAGCCCTAGTTTCAACTATGCATCCACTAACAAAAATTAACTCCCTAATTAAAATTGAATATTTTAATTAAAATTTAATATTTTAATTTTTTGGGTTAGATTATCATGTATTGTTAGTTTATAGTATAATTGGTTAGTTTTAAATGTAGTTTTATTGTTTTATCTTCCTTAATTTATTTCTAAGTGCTTAAACTATTGAAAAATGAAAGTTCAGATATTAAATTTAAGGATCAGGTACCAATTTGCAAAAAAAAATGCCACATGTGCCAATTTAAAAAGATGAAAGAAGTTCACATTGTTAAATGCAAAAAGATTACTCCCTCCATCTATAAACGATTGATATATTTTGACTTTTGTTGTGAAACTTTAAAAATTTGATCAACAATTCTCATTAAACTTATATATTTTTGAAATATCAAATTTTTATAATTTTTTTCTCTTGTTGAAAAAGAAATATTCACGGTTAAAATAATATTTTGTTGACCATAAAAATTAAAATGTACTAATTATTTAAGGATAATGGAGGGAATATTAATTTTCAAAGTAGTTACTTATGAGAAAATATGAGATTTCAAATTTAAAAACATAAAGCTTTGGGCAACTTCCAAATCCCTTTCCATATTATATAAGAATTTCATATATGAAAAAGTTATAACTCACACATTTACCACAAAGCATATAGGTATGGTGGCGTAATATGTATACGATTTTAATGACTTTCAGGATAGAAAAGCTGGGGTTGAAGAGCATGGGAGGGATAGCAAAGGTGGTCGGAACATTGACAAGCATAGGTGGAGCAATGGTTCTTACTCTCTATAAGGGTGCCGAAGTAAAATTATGGTCAACAAGTATTAATCTTTTGCATAAAAACAAGCAACAAGCCACTCCTCACCTACGCGAACATCACGATCCATTTTTGGGGACTATTTTGATAATAACAAGTGTTATTAGTTGTTCTTTTAGTCTTATTATTCAGGTACCATACTTTCTATCTTTATTTATCTAATGTGAGTATTTAGTCTTGCTTCTGTCCCTGCATATATACATAGTAAGAAATTTTTTGCAGATTATCATAGTCAACGTCTCATATTTGTTAAAAATCATGAAAAATTCTTTATTATAAAAATATCATCTTTTTGGATGAAATGTATAAACTACTTTTCGCCTTTTTCATCCATTATCTTCCCTAACTCACCTAACTTCATCTTCCCTCAACTTTGAACCACCACCCTCCCCACCACCATCACCATCTAATTTACCTCTAACCTTCACCAACCCTATTTCAAGTCACAAAACTACCACCAACTCATCTTCTTCCACACTTTCTTCCTCAGATCACAACAATCACTGCAATAACAACCACCACCACCTTTCTTCTTCACCTGCCACCACCATCACCACCCACCTTTAATCCACAAAACCACCACCTTTCTTCTTACCTTCAACCACCACCCACATACGCCCTCTCTACCCGATTTCGAGCCCCCGTCCTTGTCCGATTTCGCCCCACCCCCTTCCCTGCCTGATTTAACCCCCCCCCCCCCCCACTCCGTCCCTACCCGATTCAGATCCGCCCACTACTCTTGGGTGAGGGGGAGGTCGAGTTTTTCACATATGGTAGAGAAGGGGGTTGTGTCTTTAAGGTGATTTAAGAGGGGATTATTTGTGGTGTTGGTAGTTGTATTTGAAGAAGAAAGTGGAGCAGAAGATGAGTTGGTGGTGGTTGTTGTTGGTGGATGGTTTTGTGATTTGAAATGGGATTGGTGGAGGTTATTGGTAAGGTAGGTGGTGATGGTGGGGAGGGTGGTGGTTGGTGTTTTGTAGTTGAAAGTTGGGGAAGATGGAGTGGGGTGAGTCGGAGAAGATGAAAAAAAGACGAGGGGTAGTTTAGACATTTAGTCCCAAAAGTGTGATATTCTTATATTAAATTTTTTTTCCTTGATTTTTGATAAATATGAGGCATCGACCATGATAAAGAATATGGGCTATTTCATGAACTAATCTGCAATAATGTAATTATATAAGATTAAAATGCAACTGTGTCTCACTATTTATTGTCAAATCTCTACAATTACCTCCTAAATCAATGGACGGTCCTCATAAAAAAATTCTTACTTATTGATATATGATCTTATTATATACTCCTTCAAATACTTTATTTTAAATTTTATGTTAGAAATTCACGAGCTAATTCTGGCTTTAATTTAAAATTTGAAAAAGAAAAGAATTGCATATATAAATTAACAAGTACGCCTCAGTTAAAGAAAGTGTTGGAATGTAAAGTTATTGCATTAATCATCCAAAGATTATAAAATAATGCATTTGTCTTGGTCATAGAATATATATATATATATATATATATATATATATATATGAAAGATGTTAGTAATTATTTTGATTATAATGTTTGTTTATTTGTTTTACAAATATTGAATATTCAGTCAAAAATGAGCGTAAGGTACCCATATCATTATTCATCATCCGCCTTGATATGTACTTTTGGAGCACTTCAAACAATAGTTTATGCTCTTTTCGCCGAGAGAAATTGGAGTCGCTGGAAGTTAGGTTGGGATATCAGGCTACTAGCCGCTGTATATGCTGTAAGTTCAACCCCTAAAACTCTTCTCGATTTTTTTGTTGACAATCAAATATTGAAATATAGTATATGATCTCGTAATACGTTATATGTGGGTAGTGCCGTGCATGAGTATAACTAGACGAGTTGTTCGCTCGATTAGGCTCGGTCTAGAAATATCTGCAATAATGTAATTATGTAAATGATAAATATTATACATTTTTCATTTTTTTGAAGAATAATCAGCAATAATAATTATGTAAAATCAATATACAACTTCATTATTTTATTATGAAATTATTTGAGACTAAATCGACCATCACCTTTTAACATAGTCACTCCATATACTGAAACTGAAATTCTTCCAATTAGTTTGATGATACCATATTTACCAATTTGTCTACTTGTATGTAGTAATCCTCTTCAATTCTTTTTAACAATATGTTTTGAAACTTATTAAAGTCTACATGCAGGGAATTATGGCCTCAGCGTTATCGAGTTCCATTTCGATGTGGTGTGTTCGAATGAGAGGTCCTCTATTTATCTCTATTTTCAACCCCTTGATGCTCATTATAGTGGCAATTGCTAGTTCATTATTTTTGAAGGAGAAACTATTCTTAGGGAGGTATGTTTCCATTTCTCCTCTTCACATATTACTTTTTCAGGTAACTAAACGCCAAAAATAGATTAAAAGTAGCATAAATTTCAAAATCAATCATAGTGTCAATTGTGGAAATAAAATTGAAAGGTGAAAGATTCAAAATTTGTTGTTGTAGAAAAGAGATATTGTTAAACACGAATAAGGATAGAGGTAATTTTCAAAATATAAAACAGCTAGTAATCATGAATTAGTATCCCCGAATATATTTAAACTTCGATCTATTAATTCTTCTATTTTTCGTTTTAAAATACAGAGGTAATTGTAGATTTAGTCCAGATATTGGGACGCAATTGTACTTTAGTCTTAGATCGTTACAACGTTGCAGATTATTTCCTTAAAATGATATAGGCGTTGTAATAAAGTTCCCAAAAATAAAAAATGTTGCAGTATGTTTCTCGGAAAAATAGGGACTAATGTGCAATGTTTGTCATTATTGGGGACTATATCGCAACACTTGAGCCACTTTCAAGGACTAATCTACAACAATGTAATCTGCGACCAAAGTGAAATTTCGTCCCACTATCTAGGACCAAATTGACAATTATCTCTAAAATAACCAAATTAATAAAAGTGAATACCAATCTTCTGGAGCAGTGTTCTTGGAGGCACCTTTATAATATGTGGGTTGTACATTGTGATATGGGGGAAAACCAAAGAGATGAAGAGGCTAAACAAGTTGAAATCATCCAAAGACATTGAAGAAGCTGAACTAGGACAATGCAATAGTACTACTAATAATGCTGTCCAGGTTGATAACACCAACAATAATGCTCTTCCTGTAAATCCATTGGGAGTGGGGCCCGACATGATTCCTCCGATAGTTTTATCAAGTGAAAGTCATGAGGGCGAAGGAATATTATTATCCAGTGAAATAGGAACGGATGGAAAAGGAACTGGAAATCCATGAAAATGGTTTCAATCTAATTGTAACGTTAATGTTAATTTAGCGATTAAATTGCACTTTTTGTACTAATTAAGCAGAGTATTTTCGCAGATCAACTATTTATTAAAGCTAAAATGCAACTTGCACATGTTATTTGTGATTATTTCAATAATTTTCCCTGCAATCCTTCATTTTCGAATCAATAGACTTCTTGGGAGTTCGTGTTGAATTTCGACCATAAATAACTTATTTTTCGTTTATATGAAAAATATAAAATCGATACTATTAAATTCGTTTTAAAAAATATTTTCACAATATCATTTTTTTGTTATTTTTCCATAACATATATACAAAGTAATAATGACTAGAATACCTCGATAAACGTGAATTATGTTCCTATCAAATGGAGGGAGGACTATATAATTTTGAAGTGTGTTGCGGTGGTTTAGTTTAACAGTGATTAGCATATCTTGCAAGTTTAAATGTAGCAATTTATGTGATACTCATATTTGAATACAATTTTGAGATATTGTATGTTTTATATGCGGTTTACTTTGAGACCTTCAAACTAAGGGTTTTGACCGTTTCTTTTTTTAAGTATGATGTTAAAGGTTATCGCAGATATCCTTTGCCTGATAAGAAAGCTAGAGTTTACCCGTTAACCACTTCAAAAACAAGGTTCGTTCTAAGTGGACATCGAACCTGGGTTGCAGGGAAGGATGCAGAAATTAATGTAGGAGGTAGCACAATTGTTAAAATATAAAACCATTAAAAAATTTGAAAGCTAATACAAAAATGTACGATATGGATATTACAAAATTCTAATTACAATTGACCACGACGCTTTGTCATACTTTGAAACCTCTATATACTAGCTTCATTTGACACGCAATTGAATATATCTTTTTCAATAATAAACCACCAAGTTATCGTTCATCCATTCATCACACATTCGGTTGCGAACACGACCTGTTACAATATTCATTGCAGAGAAAGCTCTTTCCACGGCGGGTGTCGCAACCGACAAAATCAAGGCTAGAGTAATAAGCTTGAAGACCAATGGATATATCAGGTGTCACCTAATCTCAACCCATCCTTGAGTTACTTCACCAATATCATATATACCATACATGTCAACATTTGTACTCATATCTTTATAAAAATTCTCAAGTTGGTCTGACAATGCTAAAACTTCCACATCTTGAAAATCACCTGGATAAAATTTTGTCTAGCGGACTAAATTTTTTTTTGTCAAAATATTTTAAAAAGTGGGAGGGGTTCAAACAAGCAACAATTCAGTGTTTGCTTCTTCGAATCGCTCATTCAACTCAAGCAATTGGGTATCTAAAACTGTAGTAAATACATCTACACGGTAATGGTGATCATTTGTTATCTCTTCATCATTCCGCTTTCTTCTTTTTCCATCCTTGTACAGGTCATCCATATCAGGGACCAAAATCTCGTGTTTTACACAAAAAGTAGAGACCTCGTCTATCATATCATCCCATCCCCTTTCTCCTATTGTTTGAAGTCGTTCTTTGGAAACACATACTAGTTCATAACACTCACAATGCCCTGTTTTTTCCTTTTCAATGCTAGACACAATTCATGATCATTCGTTATTCCCAATATCGATTTAATTAAGTGCAGATCAAATACGAAGTCAAAAGCTAGCATATCCCTTACTAAACGTGATGCTTCACCCCTTTGATTAAATAGTGATCCGTCTTTTATAATCTCGTGAAGCACGCCAATTGTGGAGTCAAACGAATTAATCAAACTCAATATAGTATGGTAATAAGAACTCCATCTAGTATCAGAAGGGCGTATGAGAGTGCTTTTTTGGTTCAATCCCGTCCGCATGTTTTTCTCGTAGACTATCTTTTCTCCTACATGAGCTTCCAACCAGATTAACAATATTAGTTATCAAAACAAATAGCTCACAAATATGTACATGCTTTCTTTGCGACAGCTACAAGGGTAAGCTTAGTTGATGAACAAAGCAGTCAACATAGTATGTTGTTTCATTTTCTTGCAAAATAAGAGATTTCAACCCATTAAACTCTCCTTTCATATTGCTAGCCCCATCGTAACATTGTCCTCGTAACATAGAGATACAAAATCCATGTGAATGTAAAAGATTTTCTAGTGCACCTTTCAGTGAGATTGCACTTGTAGGCTTCACATGTTTTGTTAAGATGCACACCCACATCGGGTATCGGTGTCCTCCCAGGTCAATATATAAGATCTTGGCTACTCCCTCTATTACCAATTGGTTTTAAAGTGGAAACCCAAAGACTCTTAACATGGTATCAGAGCCAAGTCCGAGTTAATGAGGCACGTGTAACCCCTCGCCGATGTTGTTCCGGCAAGTAATTCCGGCGAGGAGTAATTCCGCCGATTATTGGGTTACACGGGAGGAGGAGTGTTAAGATGCACATCCCACATCGGATATCGATGTCCTCTCGGGTCAATCTATAAGATCTTGTGCTACTCCCCCTATTGTCAATTGGTTTTAGGGTTGAACCATATAAACTCTTAACATGATATCAAGCCCAAACCCGAGTTACTGAGGCACGTGTAACCCCGCCGATATTGTTCCGGAAAATAATTCAGTCAAGGAAAATTCCGCCGACGATTGGGTTACACGTGAGGCGGAGTGTTAAGATGCACACCCACATCGGAAGTCGGTGTCCTCCCGGGTCAATATATAAGATCTTGGGTTACTCCCTCTATTGCCAATTGGTTTTAGAGCGGAATTCCATAGACTCTTAACATGGTATCAAGCCCAAACCCGTTAATGAGGCACGTGTAACACCCCGCCGATATTGTTCCGGCAGTTAATACCGGCGAAGAATATTCTGCCGACGATTGAGTTACATGTGAGCGGAAGTGTTAAGATGCACATCCCACATTGGATGTCCTCCCGGGTCAATATAGAAGATCTTGAGCTACTCTCATTTTATCAATTGGTTTTAGAGTGGAACCCTTAAGGGTAAAATAATAATTTTCAATTAGGGGTAAAATATTAATTTCATATACCAAATTCAAGGAGAGCAATTGCTACCTCATGCTCCTCGCTTTGAACCCGTCCCTGAGCAAGGTGCTTAAGGAAATTCTTAAACACATAACTACCTTAACCAAATGATGACCTTATTTATTAAAATCTTAATTAATTGTGGCTCGAATAAGTATAATGTTTTTTTATATATATATACAATAAAAATAATTTAACGTAACAACGGTCTTCAGATAAATATTAAATGAATTTCAATATAGAGCTATTGAGCAATAAATAGTTTACTTGATTACTTCTTAACATATAGCTTTCTAATTTGCATGAAACACTTATTGTTCTATCACCCTATTTATCCTTTGAATTTTGACGAGCAAAATTAGATATATATTTTGGATAAAATTTACATTCATTTTTTTTTTGTAAACTAACGATAGATGTGAGTTTCAAACTCAAAATGACATGACCTTTTGATCATTTGTCAAAGCCTTTTTCACTAAATTATTCGAATACAGGACCTAGCCTTTTGGTCACTACCTTTATTTATTTTCTTGAGTTGCCACTTGGGAGGATCTAAATTTAGAATATTATATACTCCTTAAATATGATATATATACCGAACACAATATAATAAATGATATCTAATGACGTGAATTTAAATTGACATATATCGATCTCGAGAAGTGGCTTTCGTTATTTATGGGAAAAGAAAAAAATTAATCAACCCTAATACTACTAATTACTAGATGAAGAATGACATCATATATTTTAAAAGTAAATAAATTATTAAACATAATAAAAATTAATCAACCCTTCGCTCCTAAATGATTGGTACATTTTGACTTTACATGGTCAAACTTTAAAAACTTTGATCAATAGTTCTCATTAACCAATAACAAATATTATAGCCATATGATATCTTGCTAGATTCGTCTCAATATATATTTTTAAACTATCAACTTTTTATAATTTTTTCATATGTAAAATAAAAGATATTTATGTTCGAAATCATATTTTGTTGACTATGAAAAGTTAAAATGTACCAATCATTTAGGAACGGAATGAATTGAATATCATTCATACAATACATAAAATTTTATACTTTCATATTCATTAGAGGAAAACCCACCACCGTTGTATATAGTATTGATAAATCTCATCATTACACTTATTAATAAACATGTAACGCATCTATTAAAAACGAGATAATTTTTGAAATAATTGTCCCAAATAATAAATGCATGTTAAAGTATTGTCCTTACAAATGTATTGCCTATACAAATGGTCCATGAAGTTGATTGAAAATATTCAATTTAGCCCTCTTTTAATAACGAAGTAAATATTTTTATTCAAAATATTTTTTTGAAAATGCACTCTAATTCTTGATATTAATCGAAAAACTGTAATTTAGTTCTTTTTTGCGTCAAAATTGAATATCTTCGTCAAAAGAAAAACTAAAGTGCACATTTTATGCCAATATTACAGACCATCTATGCAAATCATACATTTATGGTTAGCGATAATGACAGATCAATTTTCATGTTGCCAGAGCAAAATTACCTTTAATTACTTTTATGCCATTTGATTATATGTCTTATAATTACAATATTGATTGTTAATGATAGAATTGAATAAAAAACATGAATAAATGTTATAATTAATAATTAAAATTACGCTGAAAATATAGTTTGATAAAAGAGGTATTAATTAAAAGAATTCAGCATAATTTTACTCTACAACATGAAAATTACTCTAACATTATCGCTAGCCTACATTTATACTTTATAAGGTACAACTCTTATACATATTATCACGACCATTTCATCAATATCTCTACAAAGCACTACTATAAATTGGCATCATTCTAGTGTTAGATCGAACAGAAGAAAATCGAAATCCTTCTTGTTTACTATTCTGTTGGAAAAATTGAGTGTCGCACCATGAGAATCTACAGGGGTCGGCAGAAGACAACCATCAAGAAGATCGACAATAACAGCAACCTACAAGTTACTTTCTCCAAACGTCGTACCGGTCTTTTCAAAAAGGCCAATGAACTTGCCATCATCTGTGGTGCTGAGGTTGCTTTCATTGTTTTCTCTCCTGCTAAAAATGTTTACACTTTTTCTCATCCTTCTCTTGATCTTGTCATGAATAATTACCTTGATTATTATGATCCTAATAGTAATAATTATTATAAGGGTTCCCAAATAACTTTATCTTCCGAGATTAGTTCAATGCTTGAAGACATCATCAACCAACCTGATTCTTCCAAGGCTAATAAAATGCTTGAAGACATCATCCACCAGAAACCTACGTCTTCTACAGGGCTGGAAGAAATTGCGAAGGCCATATCTGATATGAGATATATGCACGACGAATCGAAGGAGAAAGGAAAAGAACTCGATGATAGGGATGCTGAGAACCCCTTTGAGTGGGATGTTACTAAAGCGGATGGGCTGAGTTTAGAATCTGTTGAAGTGTTGACTGCCAAGATGGAGATGGTTTGGCATCATTTGATGGTTGCGAAAGCCAATCAAGCGTTGTTCGGACCAGTGACGATGGGTGGACCCGGAGGGAGTGGCAACGTTTGATCGATGTAATAAGCCCTTATCCTATGATTTATTTTGGCAACCTTAATAAAATTATCGCCTATATTCTAGTTGGGAAAAAACCCCCCATATATAGATCTAGACAAAATAATGATAATGGCTTCGAGTTTGGTTGTTTTTTTGCATTGTGACATTTTATGTGTGTGTGTTTTGTTGTTGTTGCAAGGGCATCCAATAAGATGTCGATAATATCACGTTGATTTTAATGTGCTCCCATACCTCTACAATTTTGTCAAAACCTTAACCATTTGAGTTATTTTATTTTTATGTAGGATATTCATGTGAATACCTTACCTACAATGTAGGTCCGTCCATGAAAATATGTTAAACATAAAGCTAATTAGGCTTCAACCCAATACTTTTACCTTTTAGAAGAAAGAACTAGCCAACTAAGCTATATTTTAACTTATTTTACTTACATTTTTTATAATATATATCCAAACATTCAAAGAGATCATATAAAAAAAAAGACAATACCAAAAAACATAGGTGCCGGTGCTCCCTACCACCCCTAGGTCCGCCCCTGTCCATCACGTTGAAATGAACAAAGGTGCATGAGATTTCAGATCTTATTTGATGTGTGTCTGGCGACTGGCAGACTGGTAGTTAGACATGGCCACCAAACTGGCCTAGCGGACTGTCGGCGCTCTAGACCCAGTAGCTCCGTTCAAATTCGGCCGTGGGCCTGGAATGGGCTCTTGTCCATTTAGGACTAGGTCAAAATGGTCCTTAGTTAAAGTCACGGCCCACAACCAATTCAAGGCTCCCTATCGGGGAGTTGAAAATCACATTTTTCATGGTGGGGGAGGGGCGAATTGTTTTCCAGAAGCGGGAGGGGCTGCTCGTGCTATGTGGGGGCGGGGATGGAGGGGTTTGGTAGTAGTTGATAGTAATTGGTGGTGGAGTTCTTGAAAGAAGAAAGGAGAAAGAAGAAGAAGAATAAGTAGAAGAAAAAAAAGGAAAAAGAAGAAGAAGAAAAAAAGAGGAAGGTCGATGGAGGATGGAGAATGGCTATGGTTCATTAATAATATCGTTCATTAATGTTCAATAATCAACATATACAAATACTTTTAGTTTAAATATTGTACAAATTTCTAAAATATATCGTTCTAAGATTGTCCAACATAAAATATTTAAAAGAAATGTACCAAAATTATACACCGATTTAGTTTGTGTACCAAAATCGTTAAACAAGCTGGTACAAATGATTTTAAAGCGGAAAAATAGGCTTAGATGATTAATATTAATGAATTTTTTTGACAAAATTGTACGTATTATATTGCCTAAAATGTACCAAAATAGAAAGAAAATAATATAATTTAAATGGATACAATATACATTTTTGTGATTAATGACCACTACTAAACAAAAAATTTAATAAATTGTAACTTTTCACGATAAGACGGTGGTGGTGGAATATTGTGAACGACAAGAAGAAGAATGAGGAGTTATGGTAAAATAATGGGAGGGTTACATTAAGGACAAAATAAAAAAATTGGAGGGAGAGATACTCCAAGCAAAGCAAAAAAATTAGGGGGGGAGGGGAATAGAAGGTAAAAAACAATGAAGAAATTTGATAATCAATAGAGTCCTATTGCTTAACCGTGTCAACTAGAATGGCACATCAGGATATTCAGTCAAGGGCGTTAAGGAAATTCAAAATTCACCTTTAATTTCCGGTATGTTTTGAATAATACTTAATTAAAAAATATATTAAATGCTAATTCATTTTTTACAAAAAGAGGTTGGTTTTTGATATTATTGTTATTATTGTTTTAATATAAATTAGGATTATGTATGTTAACTAATATTATAGAAATCTGTTTTCCTTTCTTTCCCTCTCAATCACTTTTGTTATTTATTCAAGTTTATTAATTTTATATTACTGAGCATATATGACTCTAAAAAATATATTTATAATATTATTATTTAAAATGTTTTCTTTTCGTAATATAAATAAGAATTGAATAATTAAAATGATTAGATAAGGATTTGAAATCCAGGTGGCCCGCAGAAAAATAAATGTCACCCTAATCTAAATCTATAGGTAGTAATAAAGCCTGAATGCGCGTGGGATGCACGCGTGGTCATCATATCCACGCCCCTGCATCCCCCGCTTGTACCTTACGTTTTAGTTGTTGTACGCATGTTGTCTGAATAACACGCTGCATCTCGTGGTTGTACGTTCTGCATCATTAGTTGTACCATTACTGTACATTAATTTTATATATTTGGATGTTTCTAGAGCTCTCTCCCCTATATCTAAATATCACCTCCTCTGGATATTTACACTGCATTCCCTGCCTCCCTTGCCTCTTCCAAGCACAGCCAACGATAAATACCTTCCTCCTTCCATCCACTACCGCTTTCTTGTTCCCACATGGCCGTTGCCCTCCCCTTCCCCTTTTCCTCATCTCTCAAACCCTCTCCCTCCTCCCTCTTTCGAGCCCCCGGACATCTCGGCACCCACCACCCCCACTCATCTAAAAAATCCCTCCCTTTCTGATGTTCTAAGGTAATGAATGGTGTCCGTTTAGGTTTTCCCAAGCTATTTCAATTGTTTCCTCCCCCCCCCCCCCCCATTCCACCCCTCTTCCCTTCTCTGGTTTTTTCATCTAATTGAAGTGTGTTGTTTTTGGCCTTTTCAATTAGTAAGATTTTCAAGTGCAATTATTGCATTTATATTCATTAGGGTTCTTAATGTTCGATTTTGATTTTCATTAACATTTGAGTTATCAGTTTTAATTTTGTTGTTGCATTTATATTAATTAAGATTTCAGGGACAACCTGTTGAAGCCTAAACATTTGGGTCATCTATCGGAAGGTTAGATTTCAGAAATTTAATTATTTTTTGTTAGTATTCTCAGTTTACGTACAATGTTGTTTTATTTTTGGTTTGGTGTTAGTGAAATTCATTATAAGTCAATACCATTTGTTTGTATCTACATTATTAAGTATATCAGCCATAGCTTCTACCATGATTATTTTGATTGGTTGTTGAAGTAGAGGTATTAGAATGTATGTCAGGTAAATGGGATCTTACTTAGTCAGTTGATTAGAATAACATGTGCTTGTTGCCCTTGATTGTTGTTAGATCCTGATTAACCATATTTCTTGGATGCAATGTGCGTTTAAGTTACATGTATATGTTAATTATGTGTGAAGTATTTCTAATTTGCCCCCCCCCCCCATTGAATGACTAATGTACTACTGCTACAACTTCAGGTTCTCTTGGCTTGTAAGAATTCCATTTCTTTGGACCTCCATCTCATATAGTTTATCACAGGTAAATAACAACTCTGAATTCTATTTATTAAGGTGTTGATTTAGGCTGCAGTTAAAGCTAACTATGATTTCCTTTTTTTGCATTCTCACAGAATACTGGTTGACATGTCAGAGGTGGGAACAATCACTCGATTGGCCTTCTTGAACGACTGGAAAAACATTTATTGTTAGATTTATTTTGTGCGACTTTATGCATAATTTGTAATTTGGGTATCTTGTTGAAAAATAACATGTGGTTTCTTGAAAAGTTTTAATTTTTCTAATTAATTTATTTAAAAATTAAATATATGGTTCATGTAAAGCTTAAATCTTTTTGAGTGAGAAGTATTTGTTGATGAGATGAAGGATAGTGATTGAAAAACAGCGTCTTCTTTAGCTATTGCAGAGAAGAAGCCTTAGAAGGTTGGTGGTTGTAAAGGTTTTTTATTGGAACAAAAGATTAGCAAAGAAGAAGATTTATCCAAAAGGTTGCTTCCAGTAGGTTAGTTGCATTGTAATACATGGAATCTTTTATAATTTTGTGTACTATTTCAATTTAGTTAGATATAAATGTTTGCAAGAATGGTAACATTTTCTTGTTCACATTTGTTAGGTTGTTCATAACAGACTTCAAAAAAGTTCGGAGATGGTGATAAGCAACCAAAGCTTCGTCCGGTATGGCCTTCTATAAATAAATCGTCTTGATTATTTAGATTTTAACAAATATAATTATCGTAACTATATAGGTCCTAAAGTGAAGCCACATAGAGGGGCTGGGATGAACTCGCTTCCATTCACTTTATTTAAATGGTTCTATGGAAGCAATACCTGCAACCTTTAATATTTAGTTCAATCAACCCTTAGAATCCACTTACTTTCCCAGTTTCTACTAATTTGCTGCAACTATGTAAGATGTGTTAGAAAATTTCACCTTTTAAAACCCACCCTAATTTCGACGGCATGATAGTCATTACCATTAACTAGCCGTTTATATGCATATCATATACTAGACATGTAACTATGCATCTCAACTTTTGCACTTTGTTCTATCGACAAGGAAAAACTTCTAAAAAAACTTGACAAATTAGAACTACTGTTGAAATTTACGAAAATGTTGCCCGTCGTTGACGGGCACATCCAACTAGTAAATGGTTAAACTATAGTCGGTGTATTTATAACCCTATATAAATTATTAATACCCAACCCACTAAAAATTGCACACGTGGCCATGACTGAAAAAATCAATTATTTATTTATATAATGTTGAAAAACGATCTTCTCATGAATTTTGAAAGATAATTAAAACCTTAAACTGTGGTCCCACATAAAATATAATTAAACTTTCAATATCTCTTATATGCTACCTACATTTTAAAATAATAAACATTTGGGGTTTTCATATATATATATATATTAAATTATTTTTATTCACTTATGCAAAAGAAACGAAATTGATATATATCTTGAATTCGTTTTTAAATGTGTTTTGTTGTTATTATTTTATATAATTTTCTATTATATATATGATTGATTACTGAGGTTGTGTTTCGAAAAATATTAAGTCTATTAAAAGAAAATAGAAAGAATATTAAAAGATTAAGAAAAAAGTAGAAAGAATATTAAAAGACTAATTTCTTGTACGTTACTTTTGAAAGTAACAAATAAATTTTCTTTTCTATTATTATAATATGATTTTCTTGAGCAAATTTAGAAATCGTTTAGTCATTCAACAAAGTCCTATAAATATAATTGAGAAAGAAAAATATTTGGTAAGATATTTTTGTCCTCTCGAAGTAATACCCCAAAAGGCCAAACAACACTTGGAGAAAATAGAAGCCTCTTTCTCCCTCTATTTCCTTCCCCTTTTAATCATATTTCCCCTTTCAAAATCTTTTTCACAATAATATCTCCAACCCATGAAAAAAAGACCAAGATATAGGACAACCAAAATGGAATTTGAGCTCACTGAGCCTGAGAAGGAGGCGGCGTTGCTGTTGATTCAACTCAGCTGCGATTCTGATGATACCAGAACCACCGGCAGCGACTGCAGAAGCGGTGGTGATCGTCGAAAACGGGTCGGTGTTGTGGAAGAAGAAAGCGTGGGAGATAATAGTGGTGATGAGATATGCTCCCGAAATTGTGAAGAGACTATTTTGATCGTCAAGAAGAAAAAGTTTAAAACGATTGTTGAATTGTATAACCAAACAGAGCCGTTATTGGAGGGAAACATAGTGTCTGAAGATGATGAACATTAGCAAATGTTTATGTAAACGTTGTCCTTCATGTTCTAGGATGATATATATGTTTTAATTATGGTGTGTTTGGTTGTTAATATATTTAGTTTTATTGTGTTTTTGTGGTCGAGTTATTTCAATTGTTGTTGCTTACCTAGTGACCTTGATCCTCTCCACTAATTACCTGATAAAAAGTTTAATTGGAGTATAATAATATAGTTTTGAAATAAAGACAATATCTACAACTACTTTAGTATTTTATTTGGTTTTCATCATTTCAAGACCACTACTTCATATTCACATTTCTCCTAACCTTTCAAAACTTCATAAAGAAGTAGCATCAGCAAATCAAATTTTCGCTAGCTTGTCAACGGAACATGTAACATACTGTAAAATATAGTATAATTTGGAGAAAATTGCACAAATAGTCTCCAATAATATCATTAAATTATGATTTAGTTTTTATTAGAAGCATTTTTGTAATTTAGTCTTTGAAAGTAGCAAAATAAATTACAAATTACACTACTGGAAAAATCAGCAAAAAGGACAAGGGATTTCGTTCTTTCTCGTCGTTTTTGGTATGAGTACGACGAAAATTCCCTGTTCTTTAAAAGTCGTCGTATTTGCTGATTTTGTCGTTGCTTGTCCTTAGTTTGAAGCCCGAAAATCAACATAGAATGGGCCAATACTTGTCAAACTTTGTCGTATGGCTTAACTATTAAAGTAATTAAAAATTAATTATTTCTTGTCCCATTTTGTCACTTTTGGTAATTAAAAAATTAATTATTTAATTAAATCGTTTGTCAAATTTCGTCATATGTTCTTAACAACATAAAAAAAAAATTGCAAATTTGTCGTTGGTTTTATAGTCCAGTATTGTCAGCTCATATATTAATCTTTGGAGAAGTGTTGGTCTTATTTTGTCTATTTAAACTTGTTTATATAAATATAAATATAATTTATTCAATATGATACAAACATCAATCATATACATTTATTTGATATGAACATCAACCATAAACAACGAAATTGATACAATAAAAATAGAGTTGTCGGTCAATGCAATTCTTTGCTTGTCAACTTTACCAAAGCCCCTTTTGTGGATAAGTTCTCTAACACCTTCTAGGTTGGGATATCTGAAGCAATTAAACAACAATTAAGACATCAAAATTCAAATCAGATACTATTAAGGCAACAAAATGTTATAAGAAGACTAACCTCCTTTCAATCGGACCAATTCCTTCTCCTAAACCAAAAAACAATATAGTTAAACAAGAAATCAAAGGCTCCAAACGATATAGTTACTAAACCAAAAATCAGTTAAACCAAAAATCAATATAGTTAAACAAGAAATCAATACAATTGAACCAACAATCAGTTAAACTCAATATGAAAACAGATCTGAAATATAATTACAAAATAGATATATGTGGAAAATACTCCAAACGATAGAATTAATCAATAATTGAAAACTGAAAAAAGATTACCTTTCTAAAACATCCATTATAGCTTTGCAAGGTAGAATATGTGGAAGATGGTCCAATTGGTATTTTTTGTTTCTGAGTATAGAGTGAAGAAAGAAACAGTGGTAGAGTGTGAAGACCGGATTTCAAGGGCTCTCTCAATTGAATTGGGTACAAAAAGGTAAAAAGAGAGTGCATGAGAGGTATCTAACGGTGAGGATTGGTTTTAAATTTCTTGATCGGATAGTTGTGATTTAGTTTGGGTTGGTTTTGTTTGGATTGATGACTTGGCAATGTGGTTCTTCTTAATTCTTATCATTATCGAGATTATTACTTCAATAATCTACACTATATTTAATTAGTTAGTTTTTAATAAAGTTCCATGATAAATATCGACATAATACATCTTAGCTAATTATTTGTGAAGTATTCATGTAATTAAAATATTATTACATCAGTACTTATATGATAAGTATCAATGTTGGGATATGAATGAATAACTCTCGCTTTGGTGCAAAACAAGATAGAATGACATATCAAAACAAGTTCGAAGTTATAGTTCGATAGAATTAGATTATAATCGAACTAAATTAACATGATCATTGTTAAAAGAGTAATTGATGATTACATCATGTTTCATATCGACATAATACATAAGGACTAATTATTTGTGAAATATTCATTTAGTTAAGGTTCTACACCAGTACTTATTATATGATAAGTATGAATATCAATGATTATGGTCATTGCTAAAAGAGTAATTGATGATTATGTCTTAGTATCATACTACGTTACCAAAGTTGTCAAAACTTGTCCTATTAAGTCAAATAACTACGACAAAATAAGACAATTTTGTCCTTTCTTGTCCTTGTTTTAATTTTTTCATTCTTCTTTTTTACTATTTATAAATTTAAAATTGAATAATTCAAGCACATATCAACATAATACAACATAACTAATTATTTGTGAGGCACTCATGTAACTAAAGTATTACACGAGTACTTATATGATAAGTATGAATATCGAGATATGAATGAATAACTCTTGCTTTGGTGCAAAGCATGAATGACATGTCAACATTTGTTAAGAGTTATAATTCGATATCGTTATATTATAATAGAGTTAAATAGATTAACATGATCAATTGTTAAAAAGAGTAATTGTGTATAATGGCATGTAATATCCTATTAAGTTACCAAATTTTTTAAAGCTTGTTCTATTATGTCATACAACTACTACAAAATACGACAAAATTGTCCTTTTTTGTCCTTTGTTTTAAATTTTTCTTTTTTTATACTATTCTTTAATCTAAACTTGAATAATTCAAGCACATATAGACATAATAAACTTGAATCATTCAAGCACATATAGACAACTCAGGATATTAACATAGTAAATTTTTTAAATTAATGAAAACATAGGACAAAATAGGACAAATTTGTCCTATCTCGTCGTATATACTTTTTTGGCAAACAAACTTCGGGTTTGTTCTCAGGCTTGTCCTCCTTTGTCGTATATACACGAAGGACAAATGAAAATCTCGTCGTTTTTGAGCAATTTTCCAGTAGTGTTAGTCTCGACCTTAACTATTAATTTTTAATATTAACACACGATGAGAGGTTAAGTTTGGGATAAATAAATGATTTTCTAAGACTTCAAATCATTTCTGGTGTTCAAAATTAATGAGGTTTCACATTTCAGCTTCCTAATGAAGTTCGATTAAGTGCCAAAAATAAGTTTATGTCTTAAAAAAGTCAATTTGCACCAAATTTAACCTCTTGTTGGGTGTTGATATTAAAAGTCAACAGACAAATTAACATGGGCATTAATCTGTAATTTTTATTGTTGAGGATTAAATTACAACGCTATCATTATTTTAAAGTAAACTATAACTTAGTGACATGATTGAATATAATTTATACAATTCACTTTACAATTTGCATCAAACTAAAATATTAGCAAGTAGAATATAGGTACTATATATATTCGATATATTTGGTGATATTGTAATGTTAATGGATTCTATACAATTAATACTGGTGAGTTAATGAGGCATATGTAATTTTGTCGGTGATGTTTCAGTAAACAATATCGACGAGAAAAAATTATGTCGAACGTGAGGTAATCTTATATATTGACTTGGGAGTACAACGACTTCCAATATGGGATGTGCATCTTAACAGCTCCCCTCATGTGTAACCCGATAGTCGGAGAAATTTTCCTCGCCGGTATTATTTGTCTAAACAATATTAATGGGATTGCACGTAACTGGATCACACCCATATGAAAAAAGAAAGCACACTTCTCGAATTGTGATAGTTCGTTCAAAAGTTGTAGCAATTATTCGATATATGATCTAATCCCATTTTCGTTATTTCTTTCTTCTGTTAATTAAACAACTACTACAAGTTCAAATGAATGAATATTCATTGTTTTGTGAGAAAGGGGAAAGGTGGGTGGATCATCCTTAAATTGTTACTCATTTGGTTTTTTCTTTTGTTTTCAATATTTACATTTCAATTATGTAATAGCGTTCATAGTGTATGTAGGTAAACAAAGAATACGAATTTACACGTAAATTTTATCTTTATAATCAAAATTCAAACTAAAAGCCAAGGTGCTACTTAGGCGTGGAGAAAAATTGAAATCGAACCGAACTGAACTGAAATCAAATCAATAACCGATTTTTTGGAATCGATCGGAGCCAAATCGATTTCGGTTCTCCCTTTGAAGGAACCGAACCAATGTGGTTCGGCTTATGGAAGAACCGATAAAAATCGAACCAAACCGATGACTACTTTTATGTAGAAAAAATTAAGATTAATAAAGGATAATTGGCGAGAGGATTTAACATTGTTCATCTATTATAAAATGATGAACCATTATATTTATTTAATAAAAAAAATCATGTATTATCATTAGTAAATGAGCCTTAGGCTCGGCTCGGAGGTGAAAGCTTCTGAGCTCCGAGCTAGCTCACTTAGCTCATTTTAAAATTTTAAGTTTAGTCGGATTAACAAAAATTTATTTTACATAAATAATTAATAAAATTAATTAACATGTAACAAGTAATAAAATGAATTAATATGTGAAAATATACATAAAAACATTAAATTGATTATAAATTAACAATAATAGTAGTAATGGAAGTGATTAACAACGTACAACATAACTAATCTTATTAAAAATAATACGAACATATGTACTACCGAGCCGGCTTCCCGAGCTAGCTCGCCGAGCTGATGAGCGCAGAACACAACCTGTAGCTTAGCTCGTTTTGTTACTATTCGAGCCGAACAGTTCGTTTAGCTCGTCTCATGGATAGCTCTGTGTATACACCATGTTAAATACACATACATAATTTATCAAACTAATTCATATTCATTAATGGCAAAAAATGAAAACTACTCTAGGATATTTAATTCAATGTTAGTTGAAATTGATATGTTTCCTAAAATACATGTAACAATTATTGAATTGACACATATTAGAAACTAGAAAAAGAAAGAAATAAAAGTAGATCAGATCCTCTTGGAAGTAATAAAAGTAGGAGCAAATTGTTGAAATGGTCCCCGATAGTATGATCGAGTTGCACTTTGGTCCCCAATAGTTACACGTTTTCACTTTAGTCCCCGAAAGTGGCCAAAAAGTTGCACTTTAGTCTCCACGTCAAGTTTTACGTTAATATGTCAGGTTTAGGAGTTAAAATTGGGGTCAAAATATAGTTTTAAAGATTTAAAGTTGATTTTTTTGCCCCAATTGGTGTCAAAATGAAACTCCACAACCCCCTCCCGCCAAAATTCCCTTTTTTCTTCACCCCAATTAGTGTTGTGGAGTTTTATTTTAGCACCAATTGGGACAAAAAATTAACTTTACGTCTTAAAAATTACATTTTTACCTCAGTTTTAACGCCTAAACCTGAAATGTTAGCGGAAAACTTGACGTAGGGACTAAAGTGCAACTTTTTTGCCACTTCCGGGGACTAACGTGCAACAGTGTAACTATTGGGGACCAAAGTGCAACTCGGTTATACTATCGGGGACCATTTCAACAATTTGCTCATAAAAGTAGAGGTACATATCCCAATTAATTAGTTAACGCAACTCTTCTTTTTTTATATTTAGCGATGTATTATATAAATGAGGGAGAAATCAATAGACAAATACAAAAAAACGTTTCATGAGTCCGGCGCAACAGTCTAAAGAGTTGGTTCATTTGCTCGGTTAGACTCCACCGTTATTACAAGCCCAACAAGATAAGCCCATTGTTTAGGTTGATTGATGGTATGGTTCTTTTGAGGATTCTTGTGCCTTCTAGAATATTATTCATATTTTCTGGTTATCTATGCGTGTTTGATCAATCAGTGGTCTAAACTTCTGAAAATAAACTAAAAATAGTCAAGTAATAATTTAAACTTGAAAAAAAATCTTTCATATTCACGAAACATGACCAAGAGCAAAAATGAGGTTTGAGTTTGATGTAAATGGTTGAAAAGTGTGTCTGCTTATTCGATTTATGTATTGAGTATCTCTTAGCTCTCGTGGTGTCATGGTGTGCGTGTAATCAATTGTTGACTATTTCTTTCGAAACTAAAATTACATATACGAGTTAAATAAATAACATTTCTCATTTGCGTCATCACATACCTACTTCTTCACGGCCAAGGGGTAAGTAGTATTTTTCCACTTCATTCTACAATAATCAACATAGTGTGAACAAGTGATCAAGAAGTTGCATTTAATCCATTGTCATGAGTTATGACTCATGAGAAATAATTAACGGAATGAAAATTATTGAGTACCAAACTTCATCAGTTCCCAATAATGAGCCATTGATATAAGTAGTTTTCAATAGTGTCATCATCAATTTACAGTTCAGTTTCAATAGTGACAATGGTACAATTTAGTTATCGAAATTGGTAAAAAAAGTTATATATTGGTACCCACATTAATTATTTTGTTAATTTTTAACATCAGTACTCGATGAGAGGTCAAATTTAGGGCCAAAAAATATGTTTTTTAAGATTTGAACTCATTTTTGGGAGGAAATTGCCGAAATGGTCCCCGAAAGTGACACCAAATTGCACTTTGGCCCCCAATAGTGGCACCGGTGCAGATTAGTCCCCGAAAGTGGCCAAAAAGTTGCAGTTTGGTCCCCAAGTTAACTTTTCCGTTATAATTTAACGTTGACACGCGGTTTTGGGGTTAAAATGGGGCAAAAACATAATTTTAAATACTTTAACTTACCTTAAGTTACTTTAACTTAGTTTTGGTGCCAAATTGCAATTTCCAACTCTTTTCCCTCCAAAAATACACGGGTCAAACATATTAAACACGTGAATAAATACACGGGTCAAACATATTAAACACGTGAAATAAATACACGGGTCAAACATATTAAACACGTGAAATAAAGACACGGTCAAACCACGTTAATAATATTACTTATGAAATCAAAATTTTCATTTCGGATATAATGGCTCCACTTTCTATTGCAAAACATGTCAACATAAATAGAAGAAGAAATTTTAGTTGAAGAAGAAATTGAGGAGGGAAAAATGGAGGAAAAAATTGTGGTTTTGGGTCTTCATATAGACATTTCATTTAGGAGGGAAAAATTGAGGAATAAAGTTATTTTTGGAGGGAAAAGAGTTGGAAATTGCAATTTGGCACCAAAACTAAGTTAAGGTAACTTAAGGTAAGTTAAAGTATTTGGCACCTATCTTTTTATCATTATCATGGATGTATTCAATGAGATTATGAAGTGTGAGGCGCAAAATTCTGGATTTGTCTTTCATCCGAGGTGCAAGGAGTTGGGGATAACTAATATATGCTTCGCGGATGACATGTTTATCGTGTGTGGGGCAAGTGAAAGCACTGTGAGAATTGTTGCACGAGCATTGGGTCTATTTGGAGACTTGTCGGGTCTAAGGCCTAATCTGGATAAGAGTACACTTTATGTTGCGGGTCTCTTGGACCAAAGGGCAGAAGTGTTGAGTCAAGCGTTAGGAATTGCTCTAGGAAGGTTGCCAATTAAATATTTGGGTATTCCACTTATCACAAAGCAGTTGACTTATGTTGATTGTAAGCCATTAATTGATGGAATTGTAGCGAAGATGGAGGCTTGGGGTAATAAGCATTTGAGTTTTGCGGGCCGGCTGGTGTTGATTAATACGGTCGTCTTTGGGAAGGAGAATTATTGGTGTCAAAGTCTCTACCTCCCGGCTGGTGTGAGAGATAAGATTGAGGAGCTTGTTCGGAGATTTCTTTGGAAGGGGGAAGCACAGGGTCGGTTCTTGCCTAAGGTTGCTTGGGACAAGGTTGTGAGGCCGAAAAATTCTGGTGGGCTAGGTGTTAAGAGCTTGCGAGAGTGGAATAAAGCATGTATGGCTCTTCATATTTGGGACATATGTAGTCGGAAGGAGTCACTTTGGGTCAAATGGGTGGCGACTTATAGGCTTCAGGGGATGAGTTTATGGGGGGTCAAGTGTAAGAGCACTGATAGTTGTGTGTGGAGGCAAATCTTGAGGCATAGTCGAGAGGTGCGAAGGTTTATCCATGTAAAGGTGGGTGATGGAATGACTACAAATTTCTGGTATGATAAGTGGTTGGATCAGGGGGCATTGGTGGATATTTTGTCAAATGAGGTGAAACAGGGGCTTCGAATTGAGGAAAATGCTACAGTTGCTGCAGTAGTGGCTAAAGGAGACTGGCCGAGGGGGCGAAGGTTCACCTCAGAAATCAGTTGGTTGCTTCAAGTTCTTCCTCGACTAGTTGTTGGAAGGGCAGACCGTGTGTGTTGGAAAGATGAAGTGGGTGTTCCCAAGGCTTCAAAGGTGTGGAATGATATGCGCCATATGCATTCGAAGGTACCATGGACGGAGGTGGTGTGGTTTAAAGGCAACATACCAAGGCATAGTTTTGTATGTTGGGTTCTATGTCACGGTAAGCTTCCTACTAAGGATAGATTGAAGGAGTGGGGTATTGTAGTTGATGATACTTGTGTGTTTTGCGGAGGCAAAGAAGATATGAATCATCTTTTTTTTCGGTGTGAGTTCGTGGGTGCCGTATGGAGGAAGATGCTCATGTACATGGGGGATTATCGTAGTTCGAAGGGTTGGGATGAGGAGCTACGGTTGGCAGTGGAGGGGTATAAGGGTAAGTCTTTTCGGAGTCGGTTGCGAAGGCTTTGCTTCAATTGCGTGGTCTATGAGATTTGGATGGAGAGGAATCGTAGGGTGTTTAGTAATGAGATGCGAAGGGTGGAGGATGTGGTGCATGGTTGTATAGCTATAATTAGAAGTAGGGTGTATAGTTGGAGAGTCCCCCGGACCAAATTGAATTGGCAAGTGTGTATAGAGTGGGGGTTCTCTCTTGATATACTAGTTTGAGATGGCCTTGTTTGAGGCTTCTGTTTTTGTACTACATTGTTTCTCTTAATAAAGATAAGTTTGTGAAAAAAAAAAAATAATAATAATAATAATGAGAATAATAATGATAATGAAAATAATAATAAGAATAATGAGAATAATGACGATAATAATAATATGAAAATTTTATAGTAATAATGAATATAATAATAGTAATTATCAAGGACTAAATACGAACAAAAAACTAAATGACCCAAAATTTTCGAAAATTTTCATTTTGAGCCCAAAATTCCAAAAACAGTTTAATACTAACGTTTCCGTTAAAATGGGACGAAATCCACACAATGTGTACCCTATCAAAGACTAAAACTGCAACGCTTCAATTATAGAGACCAAAGTGCAATTCAGCCCAACTTAGTGGGACCATTGTTGTAAAAAACCCTCACATAGTTACAATTTGAATTAATAGTTAACATGGCCCTAAAAATTGGAATCATAATGCATTGTGGTATCCAGTTTAAACGACTCATATTGATCTATTTTTTCATTTAAATGATAGAAGTTAAAAATAATCATACAATAAAAAATAAAGTATATTTTTAAATTAAGCTATTGGGAGTCTAAGTTCTAAATAAATAGCTTCGTCTTCTCTGACTTCTGCTGCAATGAACACTCGCTTTCTGGATGTGACTCCAATCCACGTAATGCTTGAACTTCGCTTCCTCAATGTGGGTCCGATCCCCAAAATGGGGCTATTAAGTTATAAAAAAATTTGATTTTGACCCCAAAATCACTGTTCACCTTAAAATTTGACAGATGTGAAGGAATAGGGACTAAATTGCACCATTTGACACACTTTCAGGGACCATTTCCGCAACAGTGCCACATTCAGGGACCAAAGTGCACCAAACCCCCACTTACTAGGACCATTTCAGCAATTAACTCCTTAATCACACACTATATTTTTTGAGGAATCAAATTGCCAATTAATAAATTTTTCATAAATACATTACTTGTAAGAATCTATATAGCGTATTTTTATTCCAATGCTTATATCATATCATAGAATTGGCTTCGCCAAATAAAGAACTATATAAAAATGCAAATGATTACCAACCTCTACACATGCTAAGTACAACTTGAAAGATCTCATACAAATCAAATTACAACTATAAATCCTCACTTCATGGAGGAGATTGCCCCATAGATAGCTTCTCATTTGTGTTGAAGGATTCAAGAACAACACAAGTATTGGTATCAACTGAGGCGGCGGCAGCTACGACCGACGAAGAGCCACCTGAAGAGGCTGGTGGTGTAGTAGTAGTAGTTTTAGTTGTGCTTTCTTGATTTATAAGTGATGATATGGCAGCAGCAACAGCAACCCTAAAATTCGGATCAGAAGTAATTGCATTCATATTTTCAGCCAACAACTTATTTTCTTCACTTTTTGAGCCCATTTTGTAGTTCTCTAATTTCTTGGTATCATTATTCATAATGCTCCTATTATTGTGCATCCAAGAAAGATTCATAGGCGAAGATGACGATGAAGAAGATTGTAAATTTGAGTTTCCATTTATGGTGCTCATGAAATTATGGTTGTTTCCTATGCCTGGTGATGGGTATGGAAATGAGGAAGAGTTGATGATCATATGATTGGAGTAAGGTGGAAAATGATATGGTGATGATGGGTGAATGTTAGAATTGGACATGAAGTTGGCATTATTATGATTGTCTGAGCGGTGGGGGTAATTACTTGGAGAGTCTACTAGCATGTACGAGGCTGCAGCCGACGCCGTGGAAGCCATTGCGGTTGCTCCGACTGGAAGAGGGTGGTTGTGTGTTCCTTCATATGTTGTGATTAATATTGACATGTCATCCAAACATCTTTGAACCTGTTGCACAATAAGTCAATAAAGTAGTTATCGAAATCGTCTCAATAAATGATAACCCGATGGGCACTATAAGTCCTTATTTTGTGTACAATGTTGTTGCTTACGAGGACCAAAGTGAAACGTGAATTCTACCTGTTTTCTAACTGGACATCCTGCAGCCACTGTGCATCGATAGTAGGCTCGTGGACAAGGATTTCCTTTAGCAATTTTTTGACCATATTTTCTCCATTGGCATCCATCATTCATCTATATCAATCATATAAATCAAGTCAATTGCAGTGACGACTCTTCGTACTAAAATAAAATTTTATAAGTGGTCTACATAGTCTGAACTAACCGTAGCCGATTCGCATCGAGCTCGAACCGAAACCCTAGCCTTTCGATTAGGTGGTGAGGAAACTTGTCTTGTAATCCCACCCAAGCTACTTCCATGTGGCTTATTGTTATTGTAAAGATCTTGCATTGATGTCAATCCTGATGAAGCAATTGTTATCTCTTTATTTTTCTCTTCTTCCATCTCTATTGTATTGCTTTTTAGCATCAATGACAACCCCAACCCACTTCTGTCAACGCCATCGCCTTCCACCGATGGCGGTGATGATGGTGTGTGAAGAAATTTGGTAATTACTTCTTCATTCATCACTTCATTTCCTCCATTAAGTGAAAGAAATAATCTAGTAGGATTATCATCCTAATAAACAATAAATAAATGAGAAAATAATAGTAATAGTAAAGGTAATCGAAATAGAATTTTAAAGTATGTTACGTTACCTTATTATTATTGTTATTATTATTATTAACATCTTGTTTGTTTTGCTGTAAAATAGCCAACTTCATTTGCAGATCATAGTAATCTTTCATTGTTTGTTCTACCACTTTCCTCAGTGCTTGATTCTCCTCTTTCATACGCTCCATCTCCTCCTGTAATTCACAAAACTGGAAATTTATATAACTAACTAAGAAATAATAATAGAAATTAAAAACCATAAATATAAAACCAAATGAATTAATATAATCTAATTAATTAAGGGTTTGCATATTTTTTACTCAATTATACCATTTGGTCCCTTTTTATATAGTTGATAATCATACATGATTCAAGAACATACAAATAGACGTCAATCTCTATCATTAAATATCATGTTTTGGTTTAAAGTGAAAACTATCTTTTAATTTGATCTATAATGACTCATCATATATATAAGGTCGTTTTTGCTATTTCCTTTACTTGAAACACAAGATGGTCACTTCCTTAATTTGTAACCGGTATCGGTAGCCGTTATTTATCTGTGCGAATGTACAAGTTGATTGACAACGTCGATTAAAAAAGTGCTGGAATAAGGAGAATCGAACTCATGATGAATTCGCCAGCTCCACCAACTTGATCAACTTCCGCGAGGCACGATAGTTCTTTCTTTATACTTCATAGTGATTATTACTATTACTGACTATATTATCTTAGTTTATTGAAACTATAATAATACCTGGCTTGTGTTCAATATTTCTGAAGATTTCTCAATTGAAGATGAAGGTGCTTCTTCTTGTTCTTGTTCTTGTTCTTCTTCATCATCTTGGGCATCTCGAAGTTTGAGAGATAGATCAATTTCCATTTGATTGGGTGGCCGAAAAAGAGAAATTAGTGATGTTTAAATGAAGTTTTTCTCATCTTGATTTATTATTATGCTGCTTTTGAGGCACCAAAGTCAATTCCATCGACTCAAAGATGTGTATAGTAAATAGACAAACAAAAAAATGCCGCATCTAAGTTGACTTATATTAGATCCCATCACTATTAGCCTCCATATGTATAACATAGAATATAATATAGCTTGCAATATACTCCCTCCGTCCCTAAATGATTGTCACATTTTGACTTTTCATGGTCAACAAAATAAGAATTGAAACGTAAATATCTCTTATTCTATATGCGAAAAAATTATAAAAATTTGATATTTCAAAAATATATATTGAGACGAATCTAATAAGATCCCACAAGACTATATTATTTCTTATCGTTTAATGAGAATTTATGATCAAATTTTGTAATGTTTGACCACCAAAAATCAAAATGTGACAATCTTTTAGGGACGGAGGGAGTATTTTATATCAACTATTAATTAGCATTCAAGCCAGCTCTATAACATACTATATATAAATTTGATCAGCTAGTTAATTATAGGAATTGACTTAGTGCCCGTTTATAGTTTCAACTATAATTTTATAGGAGTGGGATATGTATGGTAAATTATATAGAAATATGGTCCACGTAATTAATTAAGTCACCATCAAGTTATAAACTTATACTTCCTCTTTTGCCTCAACTCCCATAATTATTATCTAGGAAATCCGAGTTAATTCTGGTTTGTAAGAATTTGTTTTATATTTCATTCTATCAGTTAGTTGCTAATAAGAACTTTAATATTTTTTATTTGTAATACTATTACATTCATACTTTCATCGTTATTTTATAAAAAAAGAAGGAAAAGAAATTAGGACTTTGGAGTTCCAATGGGTTCTCATTGAGTGCAGTGGTCTCGACGAAGCTCACGATTACGGGTAACTTATATGGTACTATATATTTTAGCTGGGTTTGTCTAATTTAATAGTTAATTGTCGTTTTGACCCCAGATAATGAGACATGGTTGCACTTTAGTCCCAGATAATTATAATGTTGTAAATTAGTTTTTGAAAGTGGCACAAGTGTTGAAGTATATATAGTTTCCGAAAGTGACACATGTAGCACATTAGTTCCTATTTTTCAAGGACCAAACTGAAACATTTCACTTTCAAGGACTATATCTCAACACTTGGGCCGCTTTCGCAGACTAATATGCAACAATGTATTTATATGGGACCAACGTGCGACTTCTTCTCACTATTTGTGACCAAATCGATAATTATCTCTCTAATTCAAGCCAAGACTCGAGTTTGAGCATGTTTATTACTCCATCCGTTTCAAAATACTAGATTGTTTAGAAAAAAAAATTACTTTTTCATAATTCTTGATTGTTTACAGAATTCAATGTATTTTTGTACTCATAATTTCCCTTTTACCTTGCTTTAGAGATTACTTTTCATTTTAAGAGTATTTTGTAGGATATAATAGTAAATGTTATAAACCCCTTAATAAAGTACTTTTTGGCTAAACAATCAAGAATTGTGAAACGGAGGGAGTAAAATTTTATGAAGAGCCTTAATGGTGTGTTTGGAATGTGGTGAATCAGCGAGAGGAGAATTTTCTAAAATTATCCTATGGGAAGGGTATTAGTGGGAATCAGGGAGAACATATTGTATTGTTGTTTGGGTACCATAATTGTAAACTAGAGGGAGAGAGGAAAAATATAATTAAAAATGTGATTCTCCTCCATTCTCCTCTGATTTGAAGGGAAGAAAATTTGAGACAAATCGTAAGAGTAATTCAGTGGTAATAAATTCTCCTAACTAGATATCAATTTAATTCAGTGGTAATATATCCAATATTAATCTTTTTTCTTCCAAATGGCAATAGCTTGTGCTTCGAATTTTTACAATGATTTAAGACAATCCATGGTTATAACCGTAGTCTTAGTATGAATCGAAGTAATAGTGTCCACTTTCCACATAGTATATATTTATATTAGGAGTAGTAATATTATCGTTTATTGACACGATCCTCTTACGGAAAATGAGCCCCGTACGAAATCTCCCATAAACCAAAGCATTGGGATCAGATCTAATGGAAATAGTCAACTCCAAGACCATATACACCTTTTCCACCCTTTATGTTTAAATCTAATTATTTTTCTATTCTCTATCCCCTTCAAATTAAAAAGAATTAACGAAGCAAAGAAGCATGTTAGGTGGGCATATAATATATTGTGTCAACTTCTGAGTACTATATATTTAGTTATCCTTGATCTCAATGTTGCATTCATTTCTTCACGTTACATGCATCGACCTAGGACCATGTTATCATAGGACTTCTATCTTCATGCCAACTGGATATGGCTAGCTACTTGGTAAAAAAATTATACATAAAGAATGAGAGAATACAATGTTATTATAAATAGTGAATATTCAATTTTTAATTAATAATGAGTTGGAATAAAATATGAAATAAGTGTCTAACAAAGCTTAAGTCCAAGACTTCTTATATGAAAGGTTGGTCAGATATCACTAGGTTATTGGGTCATCGGCAATGTACAAAATTATTTTAGTAACTTAATTTTGGGAGTTAATTGTTGGAATGGTCCCAGCAAGTGAGGATCTGGTGCAGTTTGGTCTTCAAAATTGGCACTGTTGCGCAAATGGTTCCTGAAAGTGTGTATAATTATGCATTTTAGTCTCTCGTCTGTTAACATTGATGGTTTTCGGCGTGAATGGTGAAGTGTTGGGGCAAAAATAAAACTTTAGAGAGTTGATTACCTTCATGAAACTTGGAGGAGGGAAATGACTAAATTACCCCCGATATTTTGATCCTTTTTCCCCTTTTTGAAAGTTTTTTTTCACTATTTTCTATTTTTTCCAGTAAAAGAGTTTGATTTTGGTAGTTGTTTTGGATAAAAGGTTTGGTTTTGCAAAAATATTCGATTTTGATAGTTATTTGCCAAAAAACTACGAAAATCGACCTTTTTCTATTTCGAACATGTTTGCCAAAAGCCGAAACTTTTTGCTAAAACAACTACCAAAATCGAACCTTTTTTACTAGGAAAAACAATCAGAAAAAATTGAAAAAAAAGGAAATAAGAAAAAAGTGTATCAAGGGGTAATTTAGTCACTTTGTCCCCCCAGTTTCATTAAGGTAACCAACTTCTCAAAAGCTTCATTTTTTCCCAAAAATTTCACTATTCACGCAGAAAACCGTCAATGTTAACGGATCAGGGACCAAAATGCACCATTGTACACACTTTCTGGGATCATGGCCGTAAGAGTGCTACTTTCAGGGACCAAACTGCACCAGACCCCCATTTACTAGGATCATTCCAGCAATTAACTCTAGGTGTGGTGTTTAAAACTAATATTTGAAATTAAAATGAAGATTATTATGTTATCGAATCACCTTTGATTTTAAGAGGTGTTCATAATTTAATATATATGACATTTATTCATATTGATCATCCAAGGATATACAATTGCGTGTAGCTCAACCTAAATCTTTAAATTGGCAACGTGAGACTAAGTACCATGAAAGTGACATTATAACTTCGTTAAACTTTTTCGAGGTTTTAGTATCGAACTTGATTAGGTTGATATTATTGATTGCATATTTAATTTAATCCTGGCAAATAGAGTCATATATAGGATGTTCTGTTTTGATTTGAGAAATAGCCTAGACGTCATAGAACAATGAATTATTTTTATGTATCATACGATAGTTGTTGTGGTTTAGGTACGATATCAGATAGTTGCCGAGATCAAGTTGCACTTCTAAATAATTACATTGATGCAAATTAGTGTCCGAAAGTAATTGAAATATTGCGATGTAGTCCTCATTAGTGACAATAGTTGCACATTAGGCCTTATTTTTTGAGGATCATATTACAACATTTGTTATTTTTGAGATTATATTGTAATACTTGTGCCATTGTCAGGGATTAATCTGCAGCATTATAAATTTGTAACTATGTGAGACCAAAGTACGTACAACTGTATTTCACTATTCGAGATCAAATCTGCAATTACCTCGTTAGTATTAAATATATATAAAAACATAAAGGAGCTAGTGTGCTTCATGTTACATTTTTTAGATGACTTGCAACATTTAGGCTACTTTAATTTCTGTAAGTAATTTGTGAAAGTTTATGAGCTTATGTACATTATTTGTGTCTAAAATGTAACGAAATACCTCTGTTTTAGATCAAGCGGACAATTATGTGACAATTGATAAGCTACAATCACTCGTATTATACTCCTTCCGTTCCTAAAAGATTGTCACATTTTGACTTTTGGTGGTCAACAAAACACGATTTAAAACATAAATATCTATTATTTTACATGCAACAAAATTATAACAAGTTAATATCTCAAAAATATATATTGAGACGAATCTAACAAGGTCTCACAGGACTATTATTTCTTATCATTTAATGGCAATTCACGATCAAATTTTGTAATGTTTGACTAACAAAAGTCAAAATGTGACAATCATTTAGGGACGGAGGGGGTATATATAACAAAAAAAAACAAGAGGATAATTATTACCCTTACAAACCGAAATGTTTTATTACAGTGGGTGGGTGGACAAGATTCGGAGGGAGAACATCTTCAAAGTTTGGGAAGCATCCAATTTATTTTGGGATTAGGGAACCACAAGATGCTCTAAAATTCCTTTGTTTCTTCTTCTAAATTTTAAAAGAAATGCAATTAATGTAATTATAATAACAAAAATTAAATAGGAGTTCATGTGCTTTGCCTTTCTTGATATGAGCCATGCGTCCTATTCAAATTAATCACAACATTGAGCTATAATACTTCTGTAGTAACACGAACTCCTAGTAACTGCTTTAGATTCAAGGATGTAGGTTTTCTATATATAACTCAATAAATCATTATAATAAATTACACAATTTACAATTACGTGTGCATGCAATTAATAAGTAATTTGTCTCGAAATGTGAATTTTTCATACTAATAATCTCAACACATTCTACCTTCAATTACAGAGAGGAAGTAAAACGAAGAATGTGTTTCAACTGATACAGCTTTCCGTTAAACCACTTCATTACAAGATTCGCTCCTTATGTTATGTGGGTTGAAAAAATATGAGGTTACTGGTATTTAATAATCTATTTTTTTTATCAATTAAACTATATAGGAAAACGTATTAAATTGTTTCTCACAACCTTCAACTTGTGGGATAGTTAATATATAATTGGAATGTAGAAAGTAATTTAGGATGCAATTGAGTAATCCCAATGTGAATACTACGTAACTTCGAGGAAGCAAACTTACATCTGAAAATGAGAGTATTAAATTAAAGAATGAGATATGAATTTGTTGCGAGAACAGAGCAATGTGATGCCAGGGTAGGAAGAGCAAGCGTCGCCGCAGCAGATTCCAACTTGCTCATTCGTTTTTTAATTATTTTTATTAGAAGTTGATTGCAAAATGTTCGGATCCATGTATACCTATACAATACTACTACTTTATCCGTTTATTTGACTACAGAACCTTTTTGTTCGAATAAATTTGTTATTCTAGCATATAAAATTGTATGTTTACATTTTCAATTAGACTTTTGTAAAGTTTTTTGTGAAATTATTAATCAACCGAACAATACACTCATTTTATATTTTTAATGAACCTTTTTCTATTATATTCTTTCTTTCTTAATCTATGTACAAATGATTAAAGCAATAACTAAAAGTAAATAGAGGATGTAGTGTTAATTTCTTTTTCTTCTGGCTACTTATAGAACCCATCATGAAATATCATCCGGGTTTCAACAAAAGGTTAGTGGATCATATTATATTGGCAGAAGAAGATGATGAAGATGAAAAATAATGGTAGATTTATCAAGGGGTTGTTTAATCATTTTAAAGGGGGAGGGTGATATTTAGATAAAAATATAAATTGGATGTACAAAATTAAATTGAATAATTGTAATTGGGTGTAAGAATCAAATTGAATGATTGACTAGTGATATTTAGTCAAATTTTCTCGATTTTGAACTTTGACTTCAATCGGGAGAGTTCGAGAGCCAATAGTAGGTGATCCGTTTGGAAGGAAGGGGGAGGGGGTGTGTAAGTCGAAAGAGGAGGGCGGACGGTTAAAATAGGAGAGAGGTGGGTGGTATGCCGAAGTCGGAAGGATGGGAAAGGGGTTGTGCGATTGGGGGGAGAGGAGGAAGCCGGAGAAAGTGGTGGGGAGGAGAAGGAAGGCGGCAGGAGGAAGATGTTCTAAAATTCAAAAAATTAATATTTGTCCCAAGTTCTTACAAAAATTGAGAAAAAATAGACCAAAAGCAACCCTAAATCGTTAATAATTACGAAATTTTTAACTCAAGGATCAAGTGAGCACCTTTTATATATTTACGGGAATCATTTGTTCGCATTGTCACTCATTGAAATCAAAGTATAGTTGTTGTTAATTATTGAAATTACTTGACAATTACATCTAATATTAAATGTAGAGCTTTATATATAGTCATACAACACAATTAAGGGTCAATAATTAAATTGAATATTGGTAAATACTTTATCTGTTCATTTTTATTTGTTTTTTTAGCCTTAATTTTTTTAATAACTTGTGTTCTTAGCAAAATTAATTGTAAATTTACATTTTCAATGTACTTTTCTGTTACCTTTTCTTATGAAATAGTTTTTGACTACTTTTTATTTTCCTTAATTTATGTGCAAATAACTAAAAAGATAAAAAAAGAAATGGGATGAGTATTAATTATTAGTTTTTTACTTTAATTAAATACGAAGTTAAGCAATGTGATTAGTGCTCGTATGATATTATATTGAGGTAACCAAGGAGCAATCAAGGCCTTGGAGGTTGTGATGAAAAAGTCCATTGACCTCTGTGACATTGATTTCATTAATTTCTTCTAGCTTGACTTTGCCATATGCATCTATCCAATAATAATTTAGCTAGCTGACTCTCAAGCACTTCTAAAATTGCGACCCATTTGGCTGCACGTAAACGTATGAAAAGGTGCGGTATCAAATTAATACAACTATTAAAGCATTTTACAAATATGAAAAATCGTGTTGAAGTTTTCTTTAGCCGATCTATAATCATGCAAATTTGATTTATTAACACGAAATATCCTTCAATTTATACATAATATTTCATCCAAACATGATTATGCTGGAATCGATGGCTCTTCGTTTGCTATTCCGAATCGAGCAACGAACCGAACTTTTCCGAGCCAAATACCCTGAGCCGAGTCGAGCTTCCAGGTTCATTTACAGCCCTAGTCATGTTATCGATCCGGATTGGACTGAATATTATATAGGCCGTGTCCCACCCAATAAGAGTTTTGGATGGCCCGGAACCGGACCGATAATAGATCGGTCCAAAACTTAGATTTCGAATCGATTCGGAATGGAACCGGGTTGGGATCATGTCCACCCGAAATGAAATACATAATAAATCATAATCCCAAAAACTATATGAGAATGATAAACAAATTCAGATCATATCAAAACAAATTAAATTTGAAGTTTCACAACTAAAAAGATTTAGATTCACAATAAAATGTAAGTTCAGATTCAGCACAAAACATCAAGACTTTCAACACAAGAGGTTTAGATTCACAATAATTTGTTGAAGGCAATGATGATTTATCCAATAATTGCCTTCAACATTAATGCTCGAATTCATAAAAATCATCATTACCTAATAATCATAAGTTCAATAATTATTGAACCATTAATCGATTTACCCAATTATCCCAAGGGTAAAATCATCTTGGGATTGGGCATGATTTGGACCCTATCAAGCTTATAGAGTTACAGTAGCAGGTGATGATAAACAATTATATAAACAAAACATATCACTTTATTTATTAGAGTTATAAATTGATTGGAGTTGTAGAAAACATAGAAAGTGAAGGGAGGTAGAGAGACTTTGTCTCTGTCGATTGGAATTTGGATTGTGGGAGGCTGAAACAAAATATTAGGGCAAACGGGTGGGGTTCAATTTCTATTCCCTTATTCGATATTTCTAACGGACCTCAGATCGAATTCATATCGAATTTCTGTCCAAAAAAAAGGATCAGGATCGGGTCGTTACTGTGTTGGACAGATGCTTGGTCCGATTATTTTTTGATCGGATCTCGAGCGGTTTTCGAATTAATTAACACAATAAAAGTATTAGCTGAAACGATATATTCCTAACTCCTTACATTTCACAATATGATGTATTACATGTTTTCAGTTGTTATTTTCCAATTTTCTCAATCTATTAACCCTAAACAACAAATTCAATTCAATGAGGTTTTGCAATTACAAAATTCTTTAATTACCACTTTTCTTGGTTAGCGTCAACAATTATTACTCCCTCCTATATATTGATCTTAACAATAAATTTGTTTTATTTAATAAATTTATATAGGGTTAGTGGCATAAAAAATATTGTATCGTCGTATATATGAAACATGAGAACTCGATTGCGCCAGGAACTCTAAAGCAAATGAAATCGTATCGTCGTATCCTCGTGTAGTATGTGAAATTGGGTTTCTGAATTTGTTTGATAATGATAGACATAGACACATAGTCTGCAAAGTATAAGTGCCGGTCCACGAATTTTGGCCTATCGGCTCATGGACTGGTCCATTAGGACTTGCCCTTAGGAGTAGGACAAAGAGTTTTCTGGGCAGTAGTAGCCAGTAGGCTCGCCTTTGTTAAGGGCCCTCTTAACCGGCTCACCTTCATTGACAAATGAATGAATGATAATGAACGGCAAATTATTTTTTCGTTCTAATTTGTCACAGTTTATCATTATGTCGTGGTTAATATTTAAGTGAGAATCGAATTTCAAATTTGGATCCAACTACAACGATTGGGAAGTTGACGGTTGACCCTAATTTTTTGTTTGACCAAGTTTGTTTTCGTCCCACATTAGATAAATGTTGCCATTAAGTTCTTCAAAGTTGATATATGGGTACACTTAGTTAAAAGTTTGGTCTTATACATAAACCATAAAATGAACATTTTTGTGAAATTGAAGACGAGCTAACATCTACATCGCTTCTGGTTTCTGGAGTTACATTCCAACTTTTAGGCCATCGTGAATCAAACCACAACTTAATCTTATTATCCGAGACCATCTTCACAGTCGATTTTAAAAATAACACAAATGTTGTAAGACGAAAGATGCATGCCATTAGAAACTTGGATCTAAAGTAGCATATCTTAGAATCTCTTCATCCCTCAAGAACTCCTTCATGATCTGCCCATCGAGAATCGCTATGGCTTCAACTCCACCATTATCAGGAGAATCAAACAACGCAAAAGTATTCTTATTTGGCAAAGCTCCAAAGCTCACCTTCGAAGGCTTTCCCCATCCGAAGTCGATATCATAAAGAGGGTAATCACACAAACTAGTAGACAATCTCATATCAGAAATATGTGTTGGAAAACTCTCTATTTCTGAGTGAATTGCAGAGGGTATGCCATCTTTTTGTAATCTTTTAAATTTCTTGAATTGCCTGATTTTTTCCCTCCTTATTTTGCTCACCAAGTTTGGTAACTTCAAGTCATCTTCATTTGTTATTTGTATGAAGAACAAAGAGTAGAAATTACCGACTAAGTTTGTCAATTCTCTGTTTATGAGCTTGCGGAAGTTGAGAGGAATAGAAATAGCAAAAGGTGTAAAAGAAGACGACGAGGAAGGTGTCCTCGTCGTCTTCTGCTGTAACCTGGCTAAAGATGCATTCATAAATGCAGTAACGATTTCAGCTTTCGTTGGATTCTTTACATCGGATTGAGAAGCAACAAGAGCCTTTAGATGATCAATCTTCGAAACATCGAAATGAAACCTTCTGGCAATGTGTGTTTCTTGTTTGATCTCAAACATGGTCTCAGTGGATGGATCATCGTTAGGAGGGAGTAGAGAAGACCCAATAAGCTGTGGCGACGAAAAGGATTGTCCTCGAGCCAGAGCAGACCAATGCATTAGGAAATTACAAAGGGTGTTACTATCACCAACCTTGTGACACAAACAGAGGCTTAATGCTTTCCCACCACAATCAAAATGAGTAAGTCTAGCAGTAGCTAAACTTGATTGTTCCATTTTGGCTTCACTCCAAGGTAAATCTTCCGGAAACACCAAACGTTCCACGCTCGAAAATGATTGTTTCAAGAAATCGGACATCGGGGACATAATACGAGCTACAGAAAAAACCGCCCCCTTGTCATTACAATCAATAACTTTGTTGTCTGCTATCCTTCCAGCATAAGGATAGTAGACGCTCAAAAGATTAGATAATGAATTTTCAAGAATTGTAGCAGACAAAGGAGTGGATGATTTTTTCGCTATAGTGTTATTATTTTTGGGATAAAAAAGAGTGATTGGTATAAAATTGCGACATTCGATTTGATCCAAGAAACAAAGGTTGTAATGCCTTAGATGTTGTGGTGTCGGAGAGGAAGGAATGACCATCTTCTCAGAAAGTAATTGCAAGTTTGGAGCTTCCATTATTGAACAAGTATGTATGTATGTGTAACAGCCAACTTTATTACAAGGTTTGGATGCAGTTATTACAGTACAATTTAGTATAGCAAAAGAGAATTGGGAGGAGGATAGGCATATGATATACTCCGTATATGCGTATGCTATATATAGGGTGAAAATTTGACTCCGTTTAATATACTTTGAACATGCAAATAAAAACGTTCCCACGCACGTCAAGATATTATTAGTAATAGGGCGGTTAGCAAACGTATCGATTCGATAAAACTCGGTTTATTTGGATCGAAAAGGTGTGGCTCGATGTTTGGCTCGGGGTATCAAATATCAAACCAAATGTTGGGATTGAGTATTTTTTCAAACCGAGCCAAACCGTTCGAAAAGGTTCGACTCGGTCACTATATATGTATTTAATGATAAAACCATTATCAACCGACATATATTTCCTTCTATGTACTCATCTCATTCTTTCATCTCCACTCTCCAAATCCCCCCCTTTGGCCTCTCTCATCTCTTCTCTTCTCAAAAGCCATTCCCCGCCTCGCTCACCCTCATGAGGCATGACATCATATTCATCCACATCAATTCTCCAAATCCCCTCCCTCTCAATAATTGTAGCTTCAATTACTATTTTAATTGTTATTTTTTCAATTTTTTTGTTCATATAAGGTTTACGTTCTTGATTTTTTTTTCAATGGTTACCATGCCACACGTGTTTGGCTCGAACCTTCAAACTCAAGCCAAACGCCAATTTTTAAGGTTTGACCACCCAAATGTGTTCGGCTCGAAAAGGTTTGACCTCTCAAATCACAAGCCAAACCTCCAAATATTCGACTCGATTACAACCCTAGTTATTAGTATTAAATAAATGGTGAGGTTGCTTGTTCCCACATTAAAATTATCTTCGCCTTTAAATTTTATTTATCTGAAGCAAGATAGACAAATGAAAGGAGAGTAAATTGTCGAAATGGTCCCTGAAAATGGTACCAGATTGCATTTTGGTCCCCAATAATAATACGGTTATAGTATAATCCTCGAAAGTGGCCTAAAAGTTGCACTTTAATCCCATGTTAACTTTCCCGTTAGCATTTAATGTCAACACGCAGTTTTGGGTTAAAATTAGGCCAAATCTTTTAATACTTTAATATACTTTTGGTGCCAAAGTGAAATTTCCAAATCCTTTTCATGTCAAAACCCACATTCTTCCTCCATCAACAACAAAAACATGAGAGGCTGGGTTGGTGGCGGGCAACAACAGGTTGAATTGATGAAATTCCAAAGGGGGTAGTGGGGTTGAAGGTGGTTTTTGGATGCCAATGACAATGCCAAGCAAATCCTCCATCAATGGTGTATGAATCTGTGCCTGTAGCCCAAGGAAAGGCTGTAGCAAAAAAACTGAGGCTTTTTGGAGTTAACATACATGAAGTAGTGTCCCATAACTGAGAACAATGAACATGAGATATTTGCCTAATTCTTCCAACCCATTTGCCTAATTCTTCCAACCCATGCCTAATTCTTCCAACCCATCTCTTTCATTACCCCATACTCTGCTCATCCAAAACATCCTCAAAGAGTTTTTCAAGAAATACTAACGGGAAAGTTAATTTGGGGACCAACACATCCTTAAAGAGTTTAAACATTAAAATGTTGCACCCCAGCTCCTTGATGTTAATTTTGGTATTAAAGTTAACGGAGAGTGTATTTCACTTACTTATTTAGTATGTACAATTGAAAAAAACTATCAAAAGTTGTTATAAAATAACAAAATATCATATATTCCTCTAAATTATATTAGATGACATCTAATGATGAATATATTTTAATTATATTATAACATATTTCAAAATAAATATTTTAAAATATTTTCTAAAATATCTAATTATATTAATTTTATAGTTATATAAATTAAACAACAAATTATTATTTAAATAATCTTATGCTATATAATACTTATATCAAATTTAAGTTACCGTTTAATTAGATAATTAGTGCAACAATAGTTCTTATCCTATATAATTAATAATTTTTAATGATCATATTTATTTAATTCTCTTATGGACTTGTAGTATATATCAACCTTGGATGATATTAATAATTTATATTTTACATATTATATATATTTAGGATTATATGATAGTGTTCTTCATTTTTCTTAACTTTCTAAGGTTAAATTTTTATGAAAGAAAGCTTATATTATAATATTAAATAAAGTCATATTTATAAATGTGTACATATATTATATATATTTGTACACATCTCATGTTTCCTCAATAATATTAATCATGTAAGAGAAAATTAAATATTCATAGATTTTTTTAACAGATTAGAAATTTTAACTTTAACATCAAACTTAACATCAAGGGATCGGAGTGTACGTGGTTCAACATTTCAATATTTATAAAGAGGCATCATGCTTGTTTAAGTTTATGATAAAATATGATATACATTTTCAAGTTTATTTATAAGGTATAGTGAATTTACCCAAGTGATTTATACAAAGATTTGGTGATGTTTAAGAAAAATTTAGACGATTGTCAGATGTCAGAAAAAGATCTAGAAACAAGATCTAATATTATTCCTTGCTGATGCTTTGGGTTATATATATTCAAATCAAAGGGCTCGTACATTTCATATTGATTATATATAATAGATCCTTTTTGTCTTAAAAATTGGCCCATGCATTCCACTAAACCTTAATAAAAATAAGACTAAAAGATACTCTATATATTTAACTACAATGTGAACAATTCTAAAATACTGAAAAACTTAACAAACTATCTTGGCTATCTACATTAGTGATTGGAACATAATTAGTTGTAAACATGGCGGCACGTATTTATTAGAAAAAAAAGATTTGATTAAACAAATTAGTCAAAAACACAGCGCTTTGTTTTAAAGTAATGATGACTAAATATAACTCTTATTAGTTGTAAACATGTGTTAAGCAATAATTATATAGTATCATAAAATAGAACTGAATACAGCTATAACAAAATTAATTATTCGCCATAGTTTTTAAAATAACATATAATTGTTACCAACCTAGACGAAGCTTGGACAATATTTAATTTTTGTAGTAATAAAAACAAAATGTTCATGCTTCAAGAAATTATTAAAGTTTGTGAATCGTGAAAATTGAGAAATAATTTGATCATATATCGAGAAATTCATAAGGGCAATAAAGTTTAAATTCACATCATTCATCAAATATATATTACTCCCTCCGTCCCTAAAAGATTGTCATATTTTGACTTTTGTTAGTCAAACATTATAAAATTTAATCATGAATTCTCATTAAACTATAAGAAATAATATAATCTTGTGGGACCTTGTTAGATTCGTCTCAATGTATATTTTTGAAATATTATCTTTTTATAATTTTTTGCATGAAGAATAATAGATATTTATGTTTTAAATCGTGCTTTGTTGACCATCAAAAGTCAAAATGTGACAATCTTTTAGGGACGGAAGGAGTACTATATTGGTTATCGTTATTATGAAGCAATAATGAGCGAGTAGTATTACTATCTTTAGTATGATAGTGAAAAGTATTTTGTTTTATAATGATGTAGAATATAATTAGTTGAGAACATGTGGCTAGTAATAAATTTATAGTATTGATTAAAAAGTAGAACCATATATTGGTAATTAGCTACACAAATTTGACTAGTAACTAAATAAAAATTAATTAAACAAAGTTGACCAATATTATTATTATTACGATTTTGGTGTTAAATATATATACATTTGAGTACGTACACTTTCCATCGCCAATGCGTAGTTTTTTATTCTTCTTAATTATTTTACTGGCCATATGTTTGTTACATGTACGTGCTTACTGCTTTCTTCTATTTAATTATATTCATCCTGTTTCATTTATGAGTTGATTAACTAATTTTTACAATATTAATGTTCTTTTAAGAAGTGAAGTTGGCCGGAAATAAAAAATAACACATACAAACAATATATTTCAGAGAACTTTCAATATCAAATTTCAAATACAAATTTTCTATTAGATATTTTCTTTATTGACATTTTAATATATGTATACTTTAGAGCCGCACACATCTAGAAAAGTCATTATTTTATTACTTTTATTTGTCAAGTATTTTATTTATCATAATCTTTCAAATGTATCATCAACTAATGAAATAAAATATCTTTATAGAATAATAAGATAATAATGTTTCCAGATTTAAGAGATTTTGTTTACAATAAGATAAAAAGATTATTTCGTACCAAAAGATCTTGTTTCCAATAAAATAAAAAGATACTTTTTCAAATGTATCATTAATAAGGAACTTTATATATATGATCAATTAACATTTTATATTATCGAATATTGTTATCCTAAAAATAAATTAAAAAGATAACAATACAGATTATTTATTAAAGGGATAATATATATAGAAAGGGGTATATATAGAAAGGGGTAACATTTCCAATATGGAGTATTTAATTAAGGGTTTTCCTAAAATGTGCCCTTAGGGCACATGTTAAGAAACTAATAAAGGAACATAATTGTTAATTAAATGTATTTGAAATTTGAATGTTACCTTATATGCTTATGAATATTACCTTATATGCTTACGAATGTTAAATTGTATTACCATATTAAGTGCACATGTGCCCTTAGGGCACATTTTAGAATGACCCTTTAATTAATTTGTGGTATATATGGTCATATAAACATTTGTGATCCGTGATTGGATGCACTACTGCTACAAATAAGCTCATATAATAATCATGACGCAATATATGTTAATGTTAATATGCACATCCATATCGGATATCGTTGTACTTCCGGGTCAATATATAAGATCTTGGGCTACTTTCCCTATTGCCAATTGGTTTTAAAGTGGAACACTGGAACCTCATAATTTTAACATGGTATCATGAGCCAGCCCGAGTTATTGAGGCACGTGTAACCCCGCCGATGTTATTCCGGCAATTAATACCGGCATGAAAAAATCCGCCGATGATTGGATTACACGTGAGGGAGAGTGTTAAGATGCACACAAACATATGATATCGGTGTCCTCCTGGGTCAATATATAAGATCTTGGGCTACTCCCCTTATTGCCAATTGGTTTTAGAGTGGAACCCCATAATCTTAACAATTGGCAAAAAGAGGAGTAGCCCAAGATCTTATATATTGGCCCGGGAGGACATCGATATCCGATGTGAGTGTACATCTTAACAATATATGCAAAATAAGGAGCAACAGAGACCCGATATTGGCATTTGAGTTGACATGCATATGATACCACCAATGCAAGCTGGTGAAGTTTAGATAGTTGGATCTTTGGACTGTACGAACAGTTAATTTGTCAAAATGATCTAAGTAAGTAAGTGGAAATGGTGCACTTTGGTTTCCGTTAGTGGTACCTTTGTGAATACAGTTTCATAGTGTTTATTTTACTTTTTTGTTTGAAAAAGGCTAACTTTTGGGACAAATTACAATTTTGATCAATTTTGGGATCAAAATTATCTTACTTTTGGGGCAAATATAACCTTTTTTAAAATATGGGCTCAAAATTTTGGTCCAATTCTTTTTTTAAAGTTCAGCTTTGCCTCAAAAGTCAACCTTTTTCGATAGTCGATGTACAGTTCTAACGAAAATATTAATTTATGGACCAAAACCACCTAAACATACCCTATCAATCAACATAAATATAATATAATCAAACAAGTAGATGATTAATTATTAACTTAGCACTTGTTGAGACCATTTTTTCAATTGTCCCTCATCGTACAAATATAATATAATTGCGAAAATTATCGTTACAGGTGACCGTGACAAGTAATTAAAAGTAGAATATACAATCAACATGAATATAATTCATCAATAGTTTGTTCAAAGTTTTATATTTCAACTCTATAATTGAAACACTGTGTTGATAGAAACAATGGATTTGTTGTGGTTTATTTGAGATGGAGATCTCGTATTGAAACTTATTATGGGATATAATTTTTAGGGATAAATTTGTATCGGATATTCCATTAGGGGTTATATGCCCCGATTAAAATCCTTTAGGGAGTAGAAAGTTTGCGCGAATTGCATAGGGTGATGAAAACCCCGATTCATGTCCCGATTGGATCAAGCTAGCAGGTGTTATATAAGTCTCGGTTAGAGCATTCTGATATCACAAGATTTTCAAGACCTCCATAACAAAATGTAAGCATGCTGCTTCCAAGGGCATAAGTGTAAATTATTAAATAAGAAACTAGTGAAATGGCTCCTCGGCCACCTCAGTGACCTCACTCTCTAGCTGAATTCATCAGTGTGTGTTCTTTGTTCTATTTCTTATCCCAGATCACATAGCGTGTTCCAAAGCTAACACCAAATCTTTCACCCTCAATCCCGTCGCCCCCCCACTCCACCATGGTTCTTGTGCGTAAATGGTTCCTAATATTAATAAAAAAAATGTGCATTTTGATCTCCTTTTTGAGAGAGACATTAGATTTTCAAGGAACGTATTACAACTTCCGTCATCGATAAAAATTGACTTATTTAAAGTATGAGGTGAATCATTTCATGAAAAATCTGCTACTAATGATCAAATCAATGAGTCTCACTATAGATGCAATTTCTCATAAAACATCATCCTGTGGCACTATAGTTATGTTAGGTCCTCAAAAACTGTCTCGTCGCATATATATCAATACTTTTAATATCGAAAACTTATCACGTGACACTTCAAATTCTTGCAATCATAAAAAGATCGCAACATATATATCACGATCTCGATTCAATAAAAAAATGATAAACTTAAAAACGAAGTTAAATGAGCAACAACGACTTGAATACACATAACTAACTGATCAATCTCTTTGCAAGTATTTGTATATAGTACACAAGCAACCCAACAAATACATCACACACGTTCAACACAAAAAAATAAGCAATTATGCAAGGAATTGAAGTATTGCAGATTTCAGCTCGCAGATGTTGTACCTTGTAAGAAAAAATTAAAAAAAGAACAAACAAACAAAAACATGCATGTAATCAAAAACTTGGATCTAAAGTAGCATATTTAAGAATCTCTTCATCCCTCAAGAACTCCTTCATGATCTCCTCATCAAGAATTGCTATGGCTTCAACTCCACCATTATTAGGAGAATCAAACAACACAAAGATATTTCTATTTGGCAAAGCTCCAAAGCTCACTTTTGAAGGCTTTCCCCACCCAAAATCTATGTCATAAAGAGGGTAGTCACACAAACTAGTAGACAATCTCAGGTCAGCCGAATAATCGCTTGGCAGATTCTCCATTTCTTGTTCGATTGCTAATCGAATGCCGTCTTTGCTTAGTCTTTTGAATAACTTGAATTGCCTGATCTTTTCCCTCCTTATTCTGCTCACCAATGTTGGTAACTTCAACTCATCTTCATCCTTTATTCGAAGGACGATCAGAGAACAGAAATTTCCCATTAAGTTATTCAATTCTGGGCTTATGAGCTTGCGGAAATTGAGAGGCATGGAAATAACAAATGGAGTAAAAGAAGACGACGATGATGCCATCATTGTTGTCTTCTTCTGTACTCTGGCTAAAGAGGCATTCAAAAATGCAGTCACGATTTCAGCTTTAGTTGGATTCTTGACATTGCATTGAGAAGAAACAAGAGCCATGAGATGATCAAGTTTCGATACATCAAATCGAAACCTTCTGGCATCATGTTCGTCGTGTTTCACGTGGGACATTTGCGGAGTGAATGGATCGTCGTTTGGTGGAATTAGAGAAGACGCAAAAAGCTGTGGTGACGAAAAGGATTGTCCTCGAGCCAGAGCAGACCAATGGCGTAGGAAATTGCAAATAGTGTTACTATCACCAAGCTTGTGACATAGACAGAGGCTTAATGCTTTCCCACCACAATCAAAATGAGTAAGTCTAGCAATAGCTAAACTGGATTCTTCCAGTTTCGTTTCACTCCAGGGCAAATCCTCGGGAAACACTAAACCTTGCACGTTCGAAAATGGTTGTTTCAAGAAATCCGACATAGGGGACATAATACGTGCTTCAGATAAAATCGCGCCCTTGTCATTACAATCGACAACCTTATTGTTCACAATCCTTCCAGCATAAGGATAGTATATGCTCAAGAGATTAGACAATGATTTTTCAAGAGTGATAGACGATGGAGGGGGCGATTTTTTCTCTATAATGGTATTATTTTTGGGGAAAAATAGAGTCATTGGTAAGAAATTGCGACATTCTAATTGATCCAAGAAACTAAGATTGTAATGTCTGAGATGTTGAGGTGTAGGAGATGAAGGAATCACTATTTTTTCAGATAATAATTGAACATTTGGAGCATCCATAATTGAATTGAGATTCTCTGTATTTGAGTAAGTATATATGTTAAGAGTGAAGTTGACAAGCAAGTACCAATAATATGCACTGATTTATTCTCTATGAGGGCTTAATATAGCCGAAGGGCATTGCTATAAGGTCTAACCGAACTTATTGACTTGAAGACTTGACATATATGAAAAATAGCTTGAAACCTCAACTCGGATCGAAGGCATTATCGAACCGATACTTGTAAATAACCTTTCAATTTTTTGATATTTTTTCAATTTGGCCGTTCATACTCCCATACTCGTACCTAACATTGATTTTTATTGATCATATTTTTAATATCTGATTCTCGGTTAATTTTTTATGCACTTATGTTGAATATATACATCTATTTAATGTCTAATTGTTTAGGTAAAGGTGGTTCATAAGATGTTTTATCATAAACATAAAAAGTAACAAAACTTCATGATGGTTATTTTAAACTTTGGACAAATGATAAATAAATGGATTGACATATGTTCATGACAAGAACATGGGACTTCAAAATACAATTTCTTATTGTCCCCTTTGACACATTATATTTAGGGTAAATTATCATAAAAGATTGGGAGGCAAAGAAAGATCATATTATAAGAGGACAAAAAATGTTACTCCCTCCGTCTCTTTAAGAATCATATTTTAAATCGAGTCAATATATAAGATCTTGAGCTATTCTTTTGATAGACAATTAGTGTTAGAGTGGAACTCATAGACTCTTAACATGATATCAGAGCGAGCAAATTGGTAAAATGGTCCCTGATAGTATGACCGAGTTGCACTTTGGTCCTTAATAGTTACACGGTTGCACGTTAGTCCCCGAAAGTGGGCAACAAGTTGCACTTTAGTCCCCACGTCAAGTTTTAAGTAAACATTTCAGGTTTAGGAGTTAAAATTGGGGTAAAAATATAATTTTAAAGATTTAAAGTTGATTTTTTTGCCCCAATTGGTGCCAAAATGAAACTCCACAACCCCCTCCCGCCAAAATTCCCTTTTTTTCTTCACCCCAATTAGGGTTGTGGAGTTTCATTTTAGGACAAAGTGGGACTTTACGTCTTAAAAATTATATTTTTACCACAGTTTTAACGCCTAAACCTGAAGTGTTAGTGGAAAACTTGACGTAGGGACTAAAGTGCAACTTTTTTACCACTTTCAGGGACTAACGTGCAACCGTGTAACTATTGGGGACCAAAGTGCAACTCGGTCATACTATCGGGGACCATTTCAGCAATTTTCTCATATCAGAGCCAACCCCGAATTAATGAGACACGTGTAACCTCGTCGCTATTGTTTCGGAAAATAATATCGGCGAGGAAAATTCCGCTCACAATCAGGTTACACGTGTGGGAAAGTGTTAAGATGCACATTACGTATCAGAAGCCGGTGTCTTCTCGAGTCAATATATATATATATATTTATATATATATACATCGTTGGTGCTCAACTTAACATTAAAACTAATTTTGGTGCTAAAATAAGTACATTATATTTTTTAAAATTTTCTTTGCAATCATTTAATATAATTATGGAAACATGATGTACCATTGTTGATTGAACCATAAAAAACTTTATATTAAGATATCAATATTTTTAAAAGAAAAAAGTATGATATATTTTACGAAACTTAATATTAGGAAAAAAAATCATAAGGTTTATATTCTATCTGATATAAAATATTATGGAATATAATAACTCTAAAATATAACAAAATAAATAACATATCACATAACAAGATGGATATATGCACTAAAAATAAGTATTATATATATATATATATATATATATATATATATATATATATATCAATATAATGTAAAGAACAAGTGAATTGCAATCCTTAATCTTCAATGTGGAGATGTTTGTATATTTATATTGAAAGTGTACAACAGTTTAGCCATACAAATAGGATGTAAAACTATCGAAATACTTATCTACATTTGATTTAAAGTTATCTAGTACAACAGAATGTACTATTTTTGCTGCTATAAATTCTGACATAAACTGCAGGTTACTTGTTTGAGTGTCGAGCTTGGATGGAGCTTCCTGAATGTGTGGGAAGTTCTTGAGTGCGCTAACATATAATGCTAACGAGAATTTGAGTTAAGTGGCACCTATGAAAGAAGAAAATTAACTTGGAGCACCTTTTTATAAATCTTAGTAAAATGGCACAAAAGGGGATGAATTGACAAAAATACCCCCCTTATAAACTTAATGTTATATTCAGTTTTTTTTTCGATTTTTTCCTGGTTTTTTTTTCAATTAATTTTTGATTTATTTTTTGTTTTTTTTGTAATTTTTTCTTTCAAAATCTTTTCATCTTTTTCTTCGGTTTCTTTTTTTCAATTTTTTTTTCTTTTTCTTTTTCTTTTCGATTTCCTTTTTCGATTTTTCGATTGATTTTTTCGATATTTCTTTTTTCGATTTTTAGATTGATTTTTTCGATATTTCTTTTTTCGATTGATTTTTTCGATTTTTTCTTTTTCGATTTCTTTTTCTTTTCGATTTCAATTTTTTTCAATTTTTTTCTTTTTCGATTTCTTTTTCTTTTCAATTTCAATTTTTTTCAATTTTTTTTTCTTTTTCTTTTTCTTTTTTCGATTTTTCTTTTTTCGAAAAAAATAAATCAAAATAAAAAACTGAAAAAATCGAAAAAAAGAAATCGAAAAAGAAAAAATCGAAAAAAGAAATCGAAAAAAATCGAAAAAAGAAATCGAAAAAAGAAACCGAAAAGAAAAAGAAAAAGAAAAATGGAAAAAAGAAATTGAAAAGAAACAAAAAATTGAAAAAAGGAAACCGAAAAAAAGTTGAAAAGATTTTGAAAAAAAAATTATAAGAAAACAAAAAAAAAATCAAAAAGAAATTGCAAAAAAAACCAGGAAAAAATCGAAAAAAAAAACTGAAAAAAACATTAAGTTTATAAGGGGGGTATTTTTGTCAATTCATCTCCCTTTTGTGCCATTTTGCTAAAAATTGTAAAAAGGTGCTCCAAGTTAATTTTTTCTCTCAAAAGTGCTAGTTTACCATTTTGTGTCATTTTGTTTATAATTTGTTATCTCTATCTATAAAAAAAAACTAACTAATTAAATGATATAAAATAATTATTAACACATAATATATTAAAATAATGTATAAAATTATATGTTATTTTGCATTTAATAAACACTTTACAAAAATTAAAGCCAAACTAGGTAAATAAAGTGCAGAGGATATATTATTTTTAAAACTTTTGTAACAAGGTACGGTATAAATCACCCCTTTTATTATATATACTCTCTCCGTCCCTAAAAGATTGTCATATTTTGACTTTTGGTGGTCAACAAAACACGATTTAAAATATAAATATCTATTATTCGAGTCCGGATTCGGTGCATCAATAATTCGGTGCACCCGGTGCATCAAGTACCCATTTAAAGGTTTTACGTGGGTACTGTACCCACTTGAAACTTCATCATTGGTACTTGTACCCAAATTGTACTATAACAATGGTACAATACCACATATTTATTTTGGATTGATAAATATGTGGTATTATACCATTGTTATAGTACAATTTGGGTACAAATACCAATGATGAAGTTTCAAGTGGGTACAGTACCCACGTAAAACCTTTAAATGGGTACTTGATGCACCGGGTGCACCGAAGTATTGATGCACCGAATCTTTTCACCTATTATTCTACATGCCAAAAAATTATAAAAAGTTAATATTTTAAAAATATATATTGAGACGAATCTAACAAGGACCCACAAGACTATATTATTTTTCATCGTTTAATGGGAATTCATTATCAAATTTTGTAATGTTTAACTAACAAAAGTCAAAATGTGACAATCTTTTAGGGACGAAGGGAGTATATGTTAAGAGTATATTATATATAAGTACAATATATATATATATAGGCCACATTTTCAAGTTCGCACGAGCTCTCAAATAATCATCGTTAGAGCATTCACACTAATCACCTTAAATTTATCACTAAAATCTTCTCTATTTATTACCTTTATCAATTTTGGGGATGTGTTTTAATTTTATTACTTTTTCAATTTCCTTACTTTGACACCCTATTCAATATAAATAAAAGTAAAAGTAATGAAAAAAGATTTTTTGTGAAGAAGAAAATAGACTTGATTGGTGATGATACATGAGAGAGAATAAAGTGAATTTGATAAAGTTGGTTTTGAGGAATGATCTCAATACCCATATATTGGCTCATTTAATTGATTCCTTAAAAATTTGATGTTGACCATCTTGTTATAAGGAATCTAGAAAAGATGATTTTTGACACTTTTTTATTTTTCCTTCCCTTTTATTGAGATAAAAATATTTTTAAGGTAACTACTACAAATGCTCTTAATAGAGTCTAATGTGATGTACATTATTAGTAAGGCTCGTTAGGCCATTTTGCCAATGGATAAACAACAGTTAACACCCATACATCACATTAGACTCTACTGATCTCAAACAAGATCTAAGTGAATGGATCATCGTTAGGAGGGAGTAGAGAACACAAAATAACCTGTGCTGACAAAAATTATTGTCGTCGAACCGGAGCACATCAATGGCGTAACAAATTCCAAACAGTGGTACTATCACCAAGCTTATGACATAACAGAGCGAATTGCACAAATAGTCCCCGATAGTGTCACCAAGTTGCAGTTTGGTCCCCAATAGTGGCACCGTTGCAGTTTAGTCCCCGAAAGTGGCAAAAAAGTTGCATATTAGTCCCCACGTTAACTATTCCGTTAATTTTTAACACCAACACGCGATGAGAGGTCAAATTTGGACCAAAAAAATGAATTTTTAATACTTAAACTCATTTTTTGTATCTCATGAAAATTCATTACGAAGTTGAAATGCAAAATTTTAATAATTTCTAACACCAATAATGAGTTTGTGTCTTCAAAAAAATCATTTTTTGCCCCAAATTTAACATTTTATCGCGTATTGGTGTTAAAAGATAATGGAATAGTTAACATGGGGACTAATCTGCAACTTTTAGCCACTTTCGGGGACTAAACTGCAATGGTGCCACTATTGGGGACTAAACTGCAACTTGGTGACACTATCGGGGACTATTTGTGCAATTCACTCTGACATAACACTATCGTTATGTACTTTTCGTCAAAATTTAACGTCTACATCCGCTAAAATTGAATTGTTTCCACATTGCCCATATTTATTAAATTCAGGATTTCTCTGAATTTGAAAATTATCATTTAATAGGTTTCCGTACAAAAGTTTAATTTAATTAAGTCAGTATCGTCTACCAATTTTTCAATATCTCTTTTTGTTAGATTAGGATTTCATTGTGGTGTCCTTTCTTATTTCTTTCATTTTTACTAGAATCGTCCAATTCATTAGATAGGTATCAGCCATCTCGAAAAAGTTTTTTTTCTCTTTGATTTGTTACGTATCTTTGTTAAGAAAATTATTGAAATGGTTCCCGATAGTGTGATCGAATTGCACTTTGGTCCCCAATAGTTACACGCTTGCCTGTTAGTTCCCGAAAGTGGCAAAAAAGTTGCACTTTAGTCCTCGAGTCAAGTTTTCCATTAACATTTCAGATTTAAGCGTTAAAATTGGAGTAAAAATATATTTTCAAGACAAAAAGAAATTCCAGAACCCTGTCCCACTAAAACTCCCTTTCTTCCTCACCCCAATTAGGGTTGTGGAGTAAACATTTTGGCACAAATTGAGGCAAAAAATCAACTTTAAGTCTTAAAAATTATATTTTTACTCTAATTTTAACGTGTAAACCTGAAATGTTAACGGAAAACTTGACGTGGGGACTAAAGTGTAACTTTTTGGCCACTTTCAAGAATTAACGTGCAATCGTGTAACTATTGGAGACCAAAATGCAATTCGATCATACTATCGAGGACCATTTTAGCAATTTTCTCTATTTTTGTTTATATAGTACTCCTGGTCGAATATTTATGGATATATACCACATATATATGTATATATTTTTCTTTATTTTCTTGTCATTTTCCTCGTAGTTTAAACTACTTGATTGGTCTATTCTTTAAAAAAAAAACTTAAACGAATGTCTCATTAGTTAGAAGTTCAAAATCTATTAAACTAAAATTATTCGACCTGAAATAAACTAAAGTGCCTCTTTTCAACCAATATCATGAACCACTTAAGTATATCGCACATTTTACAAAAATGAAAATATAACTTACACATATTATTATTTGAGATCGTTTCAACTATTTTTCTCCCTAAAACAAGTTTGTTTTAAAGTAATGGCCACAACATAATTAGTTGTTATTTTAAAGTAATGGCCACCAACATAATTAGTTGTAAACATGTAGTAAGCAATAATGATATAGTATCAATATATAGAACTGAATACAGCACTACTAGTTACACAAATTTGACCAATAATAACTAGAGGAAATACTCCTGTTTTATCAAAGTTGACCAGAATAATTGTTTGTTAAATATTTTGGTGTTAAATATGAGATTCAGTTTCCATGGCCAATGCATGGTTATTTAATGTTTGTATGTTAATGACCATGTTACTGTACGTGCTTAATGCCTTTATTTATTTATGTATACCTTTCATTTAATAAAACAGCACGCATATGTATGTATAGAATCTGTAATTATCCTTCCTATAATAGTTTCTTCTATTGGTGAAAAGATAAGTTATTAAATTTTAGTCAAAGATTTCTATAATTGTTCTATTATAGTTTAAACTTTTCCTATCTCTTGAAATTTGACGATTTTATCAATTTGTTATTTAAAGTTTTAAAATGAATCTACTTGTCCCTAAAATATATGACTAGTTCAAATAATTCATAGGGTAAGTAGACTGGTTCGTCAAAGTTCAGAAGACAAGAAGAATTTTAAGGCTTCTATTTATCAATTGTAGGTAATATTATGTATGATTTTTCTACAATGGTCCTACAAACACATGTTAAGAATTAAAAACGGAAACAAAACAAAATCTATGTAACCATATAAGTATAAATTTGGTAGATTTAGTTGAAAAAAATTGGCAGATCGACACCTTTTGACAACAAGATTTAAATACTACCACCCTACCCCCTGAAAACGACTATTCTGCCCCTACCCTTTCATCTCGTTCCTCACATCCACAATTTCATACTCCACCTCACCACTGCCACCACCATCATTACCATCACTATCACCAACCATCATCACATTTACATCTTCTTACTCATAAATACATTTACATCTTCATTTTCCTCACAACCATCACTACATCCACCTCACACCTTCTTCCTTTCTTTTCTTCTTCCTCACAACCACCATCCCACCATCATAAATTTGAGGTCACCACCCCTACCACCCTACATCTGCCAGCCCCACCCTTACCACACTTAATCCGCCACCCCTCAAAAAATCCGCCATCCCGACAACCCCAAATGTGCCACCACAATCCTCTTTCCTCATGCAATCGCGCTTTAATTACGATGGGGTTAGGATTTTAATTTTTCGATTAGGGGTGGAAGTTTTATTGCGGATTTAGAAGAAAAAAATGGGGATGGAGGAGGGTTATTGGTGAAGTGGTGATGGTGTTGGTGATGTTAATTGGTGGTTGGTGTTGGTGGGTTCGTGAGTTGATGAATAAAAGTGATAAGAAGAAGAAGATGATACATGTTTGTGATAACAACGACTAGGATACACATAACTAAATGGTCGTGGTCCTTGCAAATATAATCTATACTATGTATAATATGGAAAGTCCTAATTTATTGTGAAGCCTAAACACACATCTAACATATCCAAGTGGCATCACACTAACTTGACATGTGTCCATTTATAGATATTAAAAATAACTACTATATTAACTACCATATGGAGAGCTAATTTCTAGAATGGTCCCAGTAAGTGGGGGTTTGATGCAGTTTGGTCTCTGAAAATGGCACTGTTGCGGAAATGGTCCCTAAAAGTGTGTATAATGGTGCATTTTGGTCCCTGATCCATTAATATTGACGGCTTTCGGCAAGTATAGTGAAGTTTTGGGGTAAAAATGAAACTTTTGAGAAGTTGGTTACCTTAATGAAATTTGGAGGGGCAAAATGACTAAAAAAAAGTGTATCAAGGGGTAACTTAGTCATTTTGTCCCCCTCGGTTTCATTAAGGTTACCTACTTCTCAAAAGTTTCATTTTTGCCCCAAAACTTCATTATTCACGTTGAAAATCGTCAATGTTCACGGATCAGTGAGCAAAATGCACCATTATACGCCGATGGCTCAATAGCCTAGTGGCATCCGGCCCAACCTTTCATGTAAGAGGTCAAGGGTTCGAACCTTGTTGGAGACATACTTGTCTCATATTATACTCTAACTTTCTATTAGTTAGCAATTTCTGTATTCATGTTTGTAATATCATTGTAGTCACAATTCATCGCTAATTATCAAAAAAAAAAAATGCACCATTATACACACTTTGAGAGACCATTTCCGCAAGAGCGCCACTTTCGAGGACTAAACTGCACCAGACCCCTACTTACTAAACCAATCCAGCATATAACTCCCATATGGATATATATGTTTAATCATTTTTGTTACAAATAAGATTAATATTTATAATAGTAATAATTGTCCAATATTTTTAATTGTATATATTTATTTAGACATATATGTTTAGTCTTATTTTTTAAAATAATTATTTATTTTTTATATAATCATTGTCCAATATTTTCTAAAAATTCAAGTGTGCATCATATATAATCATTGATTCATTTTTTCATTTTCTCCTTTTATAACAACAAATGAATTGAATTATAATTTCAACTATATAAATTATTACAAAAAAAAATTAAAATCTTCACACAAACTGTGCTCAAACGACTAGTAGATAAAGTACACAATCAACCTAACAAACATATCACAAACGTTAAACACAGAAAGAGGCAATTATGCAAGGAAGTGTTATAACTTGTAAGACAAACTGGACAAAAAACTGAAAAAAAGACAAACAAACAAAAACATGCATGCAATTAGAAACTTGGATCTAAAGTAGCATATTTAAGAATCTCTTCATCCCTCAAGAACTCCTTCATGATCTTCTCATCCATAATTCCTACGGCTTCAACTCCACCATTATCAGGAGAATCAAACAATCCAAAGCAATTTCTATTTGGCATTGCTCCGAAACTCACCTTCGAAGGCTTTCCCCATCCGAAGTCAACGTCATAAAGAGGGTAGTCACACAAACTAGTTGACAATCTCAGATCAGATGAATAATCACTTGGCAGATTCTCTATTTCGTATTCGATTGCTGATCGAATGCCATCTCTGCTCAATTTTTTGAATTTCTTGAATTGCCTGATCTTTTCCCTCCTTATATTGCTCACAATTGTCGGTAACTTCAAATCATCTTCGTCCTTTATCCGAATGGCGATTAAAGAATAGCAATTACCCATTAAATTTGCCAGTTCTGGGCTTATGAGTGTGCGGAAATTGAGAGGCATTGAAATAACAAATGGAGTAAAAGAGGTCGACGATGATGCCATCGTCTTTATCTTCCTCTGAACCCTGGCTAAAGAGGCATTCAAAAATGCAATCACGATTTCAGCTTTAGTTGGATTCTTGACATTGCCTTGAGAAGAAACAAGAGCCATTAGATGATCAAGTTTCGATACATCAAATCGAAATCTTCTAGCATCATGTTCTTCGTGTTTCACGTGAGACATTTGCGGACTGAATGGATCATCATTTGGTGGAATTAGAGAAGACGAAATAAGATGTGGTGATGGAAAGGATTGTCCTCGAGCCAGAGCAGACCAATGGCGTACGAAATTGCAAACAGTGTTACTATCACCAAGCTTGTGACATAAACAGAGGCTTAATGCTTTCCCACCACAATCGAAATGAGTAAGTCTAGCAATAGCTAAACTTGATTCTTCCAGTTGCGTTTCACTCCAGGGTAAATCCTTCGGAAACACTGAACTTTGCACGATCGAAAATGATTGTTTCATGAACTCCGACATTGGGGACATAATCCGCGCTTCAGATAAAATCGCTCCCTTGTCATTACAATCGACAACCTTATTGTTTACAATCCTTCCGGCATAAGGATAGTATATGCTCAAAAGATTAGATAATGATTTTTCAAGAACGATAGACGATGAAGGGGGTGATTTTTTCTCTATAGTGGTATTATTTTTGGGGAAAAACAGAGTCATGGGTATAAAATTTCGACATTCTAATTGATCCAAGAAACTAAGATTGTAATTTCTGAGATGTTGTGGTGTCGGAGATGAAGGAATCACTATCTTTTCAGACAGTAACTGTAATTTTGTGGCATCCATTATTTGATTGTTTGTATGTATATGAGTGAAATTGACAAGCTCGGATGGTAATATGCACGAATTTATTATGATATATATAGCCGAAGAATATTGCTATAAGGTCTAACCGAATAATTGAGTTCAAGACTTAATATAAAAAAAATAGCTTGAAACATCAATTCGGTTAGAGATTTAGTTTCATATATGAAGAAATTTTTTTATACCAGTTTCATAGAAGTCCTTTCAACTAATCGATGTTTTTAAATTGTCCTCACAAGTTGTTCATGTTTTTCGTTAATCTTTGGTCATTGAACATGTTCGAAGGACGGATTTGAACCTCAAATTTGTCTTTTTAGTGCGTTCGAATCCATGAACGATTTACACTTTTAAATAATTTGCTTCGATAAAATAACGAAGTATACTTTAAATAAATTCAGACTTGATTACCACCATATTGCCCCTATTGCTTTCTCTATAAACAAAAATCAAAAAGATTATTTTCCTCCCCAAAAAATAATAATAATATTCTATCAAATCGTACCTAATTTAACTAGGAATAATCCTGGATGATGAGGCCCCACCTGGAGGTTGAGAATAAGTAGTATGTAGGCACGTTGATTTATAGAATAATGGCACACTTAAATACTTGATATACTATTCGATCGGATTGGAGTTGTGAACTCCGTGGCCACATTTTTATTTTGTTCACATCAAATGATGAAATTTGAAGTTTTGAAGTCTAATACGGCGGACTCATTATGCATACATTTGTAAAAAAAATTAAAAAAGAAGTATTAAATCTGTCCTGCAAATTTAAAATGCCTTCTTATTCTCGTAAACTTGTAAAATGTTAATATCATACCTCTAGAGGTGCATCACTTACGCGAGCAACTATGATTGAGTTTAATTTTCTTAAAGTCTTTATTAAATTTAATATATCATATATTTGTCTAAGTAATTTTAATTTGTTATAGTATAATGACTATCATATAATATCATTTGATTCTTTATTTATAATGATTATAGTTATTTTATAATAAGGTACGTATTTTCCAGATTTAAATTTGCAATTAGGTATGAAGGTCATCTTAAAGTTTCATTTATAAGGTATATTACTATAAAATTTTCGTGCAAGAGGTCATAGATTCGAATCTTGTTGGAGATAAATTTGTCTCATATTATACTCTAACTTTCTATTAATTAACAATTTATGTCTTCATTATTTGTAATACATTTGTATTCATAATTTATTGCCAATTTACTACAAAAAAAAAAATGGAACATGCTTAAAATAACGATAGTAACTTTTCACGTGTAATTTTCTCCCGAGACAAAGGAAAAGAAAGTAGGCTGTAGTGTTACGATTTGGGCTTTGGGGATAAAATAGTCATGGGTCATGGGCTCATGGCCTCATGGGCATAATATTGCTCACATTTAGATTTATCCAAGAAACAAAGTGGTCATTTTTTAGCTATTCGGCTAGTTCGTTAGAGGTTGGACCGGCCATCAATAGTGCGCTAAGCTAGCATAGATTAAGGGAGAATTTTGCCAAAATAGTACACGGTTAGTCGGTTACCCTCATTTTAACTTCCACTATCATGTAAACTTTTTAGCAAAAATACCACCACCCCTCTGAAGAGTCAATTCTGGGCTGCGAATGTACGTAATTCGATTCAACAGGAAAAAGTTTTGACCGATCCAGTAAACCTGCGAACTCGAACCCTCAAATCTTAGATTCACATATTTGGGTCATGTTGGCACATACGGAACATGATGAAATTTAAGGGGAATAAAATTTAAAATAATTAAGTAGGGATCACAATTTAAAAATGATAAAATAAAATGGTAAAAGAAGAAGAATGTAATAGTACAAAAAATATGAGTCCAAAGGGATTTGAACCCTGCCTTAACCTGTGAAACCAAAGGAATTTACAAACTCTTCTAGCTTTAGTCTTGGTAATATCCATAAAATTTGTATTGTGTATCAGTTTTAGAAAACAAGAGGCACAAGTTACTCAGACAAGGGATTCTTCATTGTTACCTCTTTCAAGAGGAATTTTTCGATGTGTATAGGTGGTAGAAGGTTTTCGAAATCAAGTAGCTCAAGAAGGTGACTGTTCAAATACAAGTTTGTTGAGTTTCACCTGAGAACTCAAAGTGAAATGAGGTTTTTTAGCGTCAATTAGGAATAGGGTTTGAGGGTTGGGGGTATTTATAGAGTGACACTTTAGGGCATCTACATATGATCCAGCTCACTTAGTAAGGTCCGGCTGCCAACACTCTGTTTTGACTGTACTAGGAGTCTAGGATTAGTCTGATTTATAGTGTAGTTCAAATAGTGTAGTGGATTTCTTAGTCCACTTTTAGCCTTATTATTATCCCTTTTCTAATTGTGTTTATGGTCGATTATTAATATATCACTTATTTTCAAAGAATGAAAAGAGAAAGTAAGGGGCACACATGTCCACCCTACCTCCTCTGGTTCCGTCTCTGCTGTTGAGGATCCTATCTGAGGAAAGTGTATGATGGGGAAGTTAGGAAGAAGTAAAAATGAGTATATACTGTAGTAAAAGAAGACATTTTAAATATTTTTTAAGATATTTAAATTTGACAACTAGATTGAAAGAGAAAGGCTGAAATGAGGGAAATTGCCTTGAAGTTAGAATATTTCAACGAGACAAGATACTCAATACTCTTTGGCTACACGGAATTGTTGAAGTTGAATGGAGAAGAAATCCGTGCATATATACCATCCTAGCTTGTGAAGCTTGCTCTAGTATATTTCATTACACATACATTACTTTTATTACCATTCTTTTTGTAATAATGGATTTCCCAAAATTGCAATTGCTTTCTGAAAAGTTGGTGATTCCTTCCTCCCCTACACCACATCATCTCAGACATTACAATCTTTGTTACCTGGATCAATTAGAATGTCGCAATTTTGCACCCATAACTCTATTTTTTCCCCAAAATAGTAACGCTATAGCGAAAAAATCATCCGCTCCAGCGTCTATCATTCTTGAAACTTCATTATCTAATCTTTTGAGCGCCTACTATCCTTATGCTGGAAGGATAGTAGACAATAAAGTTGTCGATTGTAATGACAAGGGGGCCATTTTATCCGAGGCACGTATTATGTCCCCCATGTCGGATTTCTTGAAACAATCATTTTCGAGCGTGCAAGGTTTGGTGTTTCCGGATGATTTACCTTGGAGTGAAGCAGAACTGGAACATTCAAGTTTAGTTAATGCTCGACTTTCACATTTTGATTGTGGTGGGAAAGCACTAAGCCTCTGTTTGTGTCACAAGCTTGGTGATGGTAACACTCTCTGCAATTTCCTAATGCATTGGTCTGCTCTGGCTCGAGGGCAATCCTTTCCGTCGCCACAGCTTATCGGGGCTTCTCTACTCCCTCCTAACGATGATCGTTTCACTCCGCAACTCACAAAGGTTAAACACCATCCACATGCTGCCAGAAGGTTTCGGTTTGATGTTTCGAAACTTGATCAACTCACGGCTCTCGTTGCTACTCAATGCGACGTCAAGAATCCAACTAAAGCAGAAGTTGTGACTGCATTTTTAAATGCTTCTTTAGCCAGAGTACAGAGATCCTCTTCGTCGTCTTCTTTTACTCCGTTTGTTATTTCCATTCCTCTCAACTTCCGCAAGCTCATAAGCCCTGAGTTGACAAATTTGATGGGAAATTTCCTGTGTTGGATCCTCATACATATCAAGAATGAAGATGATTTTGAGTTACCAACACTAGTAAGCAAAATCAGGACGGAAAAAATCCGAAAATTCAAGAAATTCAAAAGATTACGCAAAGAGGACATACCCTCGTTGATTCGGTCCGAAATAGAGAGTCTCCCAAATGATATTCAAGATTTGAGATCGGCTACTAGTTTGTGTGATTACACTCTTTATGATATTGATTTTGGATGGGGAAAGCCTTCGAAGGTGAGCTTTGGAGCAATGCCAAATAGAAATAGTTTTGGGTTGTTTGATTCTCCTCATAATGGTGGAGTTGAAGCCATAGCAGTTATGGATGAGAAGATCATGAAGGAGTTCTTGAGGGATGAAGAGATTCTCAAATATGCTACTTTAGATCCAAGTTTCTGATTACATGCATTTTCTTGTTTGTTTAATTTGATTTTCTTTAAGGTGTGTACTTTGCATAGGTTTCGGATTTTATTACACTTTTGTGCGATATTCTACTATATTTCTATGGATTGTTATTGTATTTTTTATATTTGAACGGACAAAGTTATGAATAAATAAATACAGTTCTTGAAAAATACATGCAGATGACAATTATTTTTTATATTAGTATACTAATTATGATATTATTGGATAAGATATGATACTTAAAAAGTTGAAAAAAATATTTAATCGAATAGCCTAGTAGAAAAGAGTGACAAAAAAGGTCCTCGGTTCGAAACTCACCTCATCGCTAATTTACAAAAAAAAAAAAAAAAAAGTTGAAAAAATAACCAACTAATGGAAATGTAACCAGAAGTACTCCACAAAAATGTGAAATGGACAATTGAGCGTCGTTTTAGTTCCTAATAATGTCAATTCAAACTAGTCTTAATAAAGTAATACTAGTTATTGAACTAATTGATCTATATCTGTACTTAACTATTCCAACAAACTCATCTTTGTCAACGTTGTTTAAGGATGTACGTAAATACTAGCAAATGGTCTGATGTTATGACGAGTGCATCATTTCAATTTCTTTCAAAATTGCATTGCCGGTCTTCTTTTTACAAGAATGGCATGTTGTTTATCATGTCTAGAATGGTTTCACATGAAGCATATAATTTATTTACATAGATCAATAATGATAATTAAACGTTATAGTAAATCATACTATATCTAATATGATAACCTAACAATCCATTATTCACATCTAATAAATAATAATATGACCTTTGAGATAGACGGTTTTACCTTTGTATTGGTTCATTGAACATATACTTTTTGAAACAAAATAAAATTATATATTTAAGATATATATTACATCCATATTTATATATCAATGTATTTAAGTGTTTTGAACTTTAGCTTCACTACGAGATATACATCGATTTAGAACGATTACGTACTTTAGAATATTTAAATCAGTCCCTGTCACCCTCGATCTCAGCTTGGCGTTAGAAGGTCGTTGAAAGAAATATAAAGTATGTAATTAACCAATAGTAGTAGAAATGCATGGTGTATGTTATGGAGAAATTAATATTGGAGACGAAAGAAAATAATTAATGCGTCAAATATTGAAGAGTGATGACCAAATCTTTGGGGTCTATCTTTTTATGACTTGACCGCAAGTTATCTCCAAGGTCTCGAGTTGGATAGAAGAGGGACCATTTTGCTAGTCATATTATTACAAATATAATAAAGAAAGATTGAAGCTACACGCATCACCTCTGACCTCTCAATTAACAGTTAGCATTCTTTTAAAAAATATTAATTGTTTCGAATATGTGATAGTTATGATTTACTACATACACTAGCCAACGGGCCCGACGAAAGCTTCTTGTCTGAGAGCTGAGACTAACTAAAAACATAATATAATGTTAACGTTATTAACATATTCATTTGTGTTTACAGCACATTCAAAAGTGGTTGTCCATACGGTTGGAGTTTGATCAATGTCATCATGGATGTTGCAGTTGAATTTGGACTACATAGTTTAATAAATAAATATGCAACTAAGAAGGGAGAAAAATCCATAAATATATATGATGCAGTACACATGGTTACATTATTACATTTACATTTCAAAAAAAAAATGCTTGAATAAGTAAAAGCAAATGATAGAACAACTTTTACTATAGGTGTTAAGTGTTTATAAGATTTCACGTGCTTTAAAACCAATTGGCAATAAAGGAAGTAATTCAATATCTCATATATTAACTCGGGAGGACACCAACTTTCGATGTGGTCATCTTACCAATAGACAGAGGAGAGCCCCTATAGGCCAGGTTGTAAGAGAAACATTCATTATATTCTCCCGAGTTTTTTCTTACAACCTAACTTAAAATGGGTTAGTATGTTGTGGTTGGTTGAATCGATAACCCAAAAATTTGTTATTTGTTCAAACTCGCGAAGTGACGAACTCACCTAAAATAGAAAAATCTTTTATCTAGCAATGAGCACAACATCGATGGATCGAAGAAAATAAAGCTATACGGTGATGACTGATGTCCAAACATACGATTTATCTCAACATTAGAGAGGAGTAAAGCTCGGTAGATGCCAAAGAATGCCTTAATTCGAAGAAAGAAGAAGACGTGGGTGATGCTGTTTTTGGAGAAGATGTTGGCCAACAAACGTTTATCTTGACACAGTTCCCGTCCACGCGCTTTGTATGTTAGACGAAATGCATGCATTTCACGCGCCTATGATTTTTAGTATATATTAACACTTAGATTTATGAGTATCTACTTATATGTATACACATTTAAGAACACATTTATAAGAAAAAAACTTATCAAGTTGACAATTTGAGAATTTAATATTCTATCTATTTTGAGAAGTAATACAATTGAGTATTCCCATATCACTATCAAGTTACGAATACCTAAATGGTTTTTGATGGTCAATGCAATCAACCAAATTGATTAGTAATTGATATATAAATGAAAAGTCAAAATCTAATGAAATACGCTTTTACAAGCACAAAAGAGTATGTTTTCGACCCCCTGTAGAAGTTCAGATCGACTACTATTTGTATATTAACCTATTGATAAATATTTTATAGGAGTACTATTTTGTAAGATGCTATACGATAATTGATAAAAAGGATTACACTATACAACATCTACATATTCTTGTGACTATATATTGTTGTTATTATGTAGAGTAAAGTTCGTTGTACTTTTCAAAATTCGATTCTGGATAATTTGAAAACCGTGTCCTACATATTATCACAAGTAAGCTTAAGTATGCTAAGGCTTCGTACGTAACAACTTGATCCAAGATATTTATTTTCAATGCAATCATTTTTTTTATAATCATTTTGCCCTTATTAAACATAAGAAAGCAATTAAAGTTGGATTGTCAGTTTAATATTGTAATCACACATTGGAAAGAAATCATCTTATTTAATTTTTAATTCTAACTATATTTCCATGAGTTCGATTTTAGAAAATTTCAATTAAATTACAACAACGTGTTGTATCATCATTGGAGCAATATTCAAACTATATCTTCATGAGTTCGATTGCAAAACTAAAAAAAAGAGAATTAAATCATTTATATTCAACATGTGATTACAACATAAAACGGTAATCCAGCGGGCCCTAAGTATAATGCCTTGATATATTGGCATTCGGCTTCACACCGTTGGACTTAATAAACTTGAAATAAAGACTGTTCAAAGATGGCATACGGTTAGATATTCAACTGATACTGCTTATTTGACTGGGTTGTGAATAGTTTGACTGAACACATACCCTCTTCAATATATTGACCTTAAAATACGAAAACCTTCAAAGGTAAGCTTTGAAGCCTTCAGACAAGAACGTGTCCTTCAAACCAAAATCACGGCGTGGGTAGAATTGTTCGATTAAACCAAATTAACGTTTCAAAAGTTAATAGGTACAGTAGTTTTTATTTTACATAAAAATTAAAGAATTTAGGACAACATGAACTTATATGTTGAGTTCTCGTATAGTGACATCGGGTTACGGGTATATCCAAGAGAGTAGAAAAGTCGACCCATGGCCATACATACCCTTGTGTTCGGACTTGTGCGCCTCGTTGCTTATTATTTTTATTTTTATTTTACTCATATTTGTTCTTCACTTTAGTCATATCAATTTTTAATTACGGTGACCGTAATACTGTAGTTTTATTTAAATATTTTCAATCTTTTTGTTATTTTTATGGAGAGTCAATGTTATACGGTGAAACACTAATATAAAACTTCATGCGACTTTATTTATGAGTATGTATCAATCTTTTTTCTAACACTAACTCGGTTTCTAGATTTATTGATTTTTTTAATGCAATTTTATGAATATAATTCAACCTTTTTGTTATTTTATTTGTTGGCTTATGTGAATTTAGTTAATAGTGTTTCGTATACCTAAATACCGTTTAGTTGTACTTGAATATATATACTGCAGAAATTGTGAATTTTATTTTCAACTTGATTTCATATTTCGTATATATATATATATTCTTTAGTATGTCCCGCTATTATTAGAGTATACTTCATTTTCATGATTGTTCATTTGTTAATAATACCTTGTTCTTTCAAAATTTGTAAAATTTTTATTATTATTATTTTTATTTTTATAATTGAACAACAACATTATTATAACCTTATTGATTAATTGATTTATTATAGTGGTAATTGTTTTCCGTACATGAATATTGAACATGTTTATGTTATGGTAGAGTTTTTATTCTAATCATGCCTATTTGTTTTGTATAGGAATAAGGAGAAGAATATAAATATAAATTCAGTCGTTTTACAATTTTAAGATAATATTTTTCAAATTATTTATAATATTGTTGCACTAATAAAAAATAACATTATTCAAACACCGATTTTAATAATTTTACCTATATTATTTATTTTAACATATATCCCGAGCTTAATTTACCCCAATCCAAAATCACCTAATCTTCACGATAAAGTAACCAGTGAAGTCACACCGTCTCTTCGATTGTATAATCCTTGTTTCCCCTGCGATTCACTGAAGAAACCCTAACATTGTCATTTGTCACACCCTCTCTTCGGAGCTCTCAATTCCACCAAAATTCTCCGGTACTCATCTCTTCTTCTTCTTCGCTTACATATATTACTCGTTAATTATTTTTTTCATTTTCGATTAGATAATTTCACATGCTGCCTGTTGAAGTTAAGGTTTTTTGGGTTAGGTATTGTAATTTGGAACATGGTAGCTTTCCTTTATTCTGATTCCGGTTATTACAAAATGTGTTTGGTTTTTTTGATATGTTTGCATATATTAACATGCTCCAATGCATTTGAATAAGCACCACCTAAGTGGGGGTCGGATAGTACAAACTACTTCACAATAGATAAGAAGCGTAGTTAGTGAAAAGAGCCATTAGGATGTATCTAGTTATATCCAAGAGCGAGTGAATATAAAATCATTCTCCTTAGAGCATGAAAGGGTTTGGTTTATTTAATGAGTTATAACCACCCGGCACCCCCTCCCCTGGCTCTGCTCGGTTTCAAAAAGATTTTACAGTATTGGACGTTGACTCTTTTTTATGTTGAACTCATACGTGTTCGTATATGTTGCATAATAGTTAATGGAAATGTACTGAAAGATAGTTTTTTCCACCTACTCCATTATTAACATCATAATATTTGAAATCTAAATTGTTTGTCAATTATGGCTACAAAGTTTGTCAATTTTGAACACAGAAAATTGAACTAGATGATCTTTTATAGTTGAAGGGAGTGTTAATGGAAGGTTTTCCTGATTTTGTCCATTTCTATTTTGCTGGATTCATTTGATTTTCTTATTAATTGTTATAAGTTGTAGATTGAAATATATCTCATCTCTTCATCGTTGTTTCCTTTGCCCGCAATATGATTTTTTTGTGTTATGTTATTAGTTGTATATTGAATTTTGCTTCAATTCCTATTATTTCTCTTGATGTTTTTGTCCTCTTACCTCAATCCCAACAATCTTGTCGTCCTTTAGTCATCCGACCCTTTTGGGGTGCTTCGTTATCATTAATATGTGATCCTCCACCAAAATTTGGTAGTATTATCTTTGAGTTTTTTCTTGCAACCTAACTTAAGACGGGTTAGTAAAACCTAACTTCATATCTGGACCGTTGAATCAAGATTAAATAGGTAGTTATGTTTTATGCTATTTTTATGGGTGCTTTGATGGACAATTTTTCCTTTTGATTAGTAAAACCTAACTCTATATATAGTTAGGCTCTAAGTTTTTTTATATGGATGATCAGACTGTGTATGCAATGTTTGATGTTAATATTTTGAAAGGATTATTCCGATGCTTCAAGTTAATATGGATAGTTTTCCATAATTTACCATGTGAAAGATATATACGAAATTTTCTTGCATAGTAGTCCAATTTTGTTAGAAAGGGACTAAGTGTCTACAATTCTGGTCTGAGATTTTCCTGATGGTTAAATTTGGTGTAATAAAATGCAGAATTAGCCTCATCATCGTAATCCTAAATACGAGTGATATTTTAAACTCAGTAACGTATCATAGCATCCCTTATCAGATGTTTATGAGCTTGGAAAGGATTTCACTTAGTTGATGAATTTTGTTTATTATTAAAAATTACAGTGTAAAATTCTGTAGTAGGATAGTTCCATGTCCTATGAAGTCAGAGATTTTATATTATCTGAATGTATCAAATGGCTCATTATACTACCTATGCTTCTTATCTATAGTGAAGTAGTAGATAGTGTTTTCACTCTGCCCTTGGGTCAACTCACACCCTCCTTGTTATTACAGGGATAAGGTTGGGAACTATCCCACTCCCTTGTCCCTCTTAGTTGGGAGCCTGTGCAAAGGCATTGGTGCATATTAATACTAAAGGTAATGTCGTAGGATCAATCTTTCTAGAGATAGAACTTTGTTTGCAGCCTTCATTGTATTTTCTCCAAAACAACCCTCTCCTTAAAGGTTTGATTTTTACACTTCCATGGTACTAATTCTTTAAAGATAGCATGATAACATGACATTATTATTGTTGCAGTCTTCTCCTTTCTACTTCATGGTTTATATTTGTTGAAATATATAGGACAATGTAATCCTTTTTGGATTTGCTTCGTTGTGAATTGTGTGTAAAAATCCCTACTTACGTTTTTTTGAGTGTCCATTATTTGTTGTCAGGCTCGATCCATGCGATTTACTAATGAAAAATATTGTGGGGTGGGGTTTGCTCCCATGGCATGGTTTTTTGTCCTGCTGTCCATGTCTGCTAGTTCTTGCATGGTTAGATTTAACGTAGTTTGGAGATAATGAAGTAAACAAATTATGTATGTGTCTAGACATAGTATACCCTCAGTCTCTCAGTTCAGCACTTAAGCCCACTTTGTTGGTTTGTAAACTGTGTGCATTTCATTTAAAGCGATCCAATCTTGATAATTTCTCTATCCTCAACTTCTCTTGCAATTGTATAAAACCAGTGCTTATGGACATTCTGTAGCATATCTCTTACTAGCTTATTCACTTGTTGGGTGGTTAATCATTGTTCATTTCTATATCTGGGACGACTTAACTTGCAAGAGAACTTAAATTAATGTGACATATATCCACAAGCTCATTGATCACTTAATGAATGCTTTATTTTGAATTATGTTATTAGCAGACATTTTCTTGCATTACTTATTTCAAATGTGGCTTTGCTCTTTGGATGACAGACTATTTAGGAAATGGCTAAAGGTACCACAAGAAGACGAGCCATTGGTTCAAGACAGCGCAAATCTAGACCTTATTCCTTGCCATCGATGAATGACAACATGGAGTCGCAGTTGGAGGACTGCCATGAGATAACTGTGAAGAAAGAGTGGGAGGATGCAACCTGTTCCGTATGCATGGAGTATCCTCATAATGCTGTTCTTCTCCTATGTTCCTCTTATGACAAAGGGTGCCGCCCCTACATGTGTGGAACTAGCTGTCGCTTTTCTAACTGTCTTGACCAATACAAGAAACATGCAAAAGTCACATTACCACAACATGGTCAACCTCATCATGACACACCTGAGGGTCTGGCCATAGGCTCCTTATCTAGTTGGAACATGGATAAAGGTGAAGTTCTGGAGCTCCCTTGTCCACTATGTCGTGGTCAGGTTAAGGGATGGACGGTGGTTAAACCTGCGAGAGAATATCTGAATACAAAAAAGCGAAACTGTATGCAAGAGAACTGCACATATGTCGGGAACTATAAGGAGTTGCGGAAACATGTTGGAGATGACCACCCTTCTGCTAGGCCACGCGAAGTGGATCCCTTTCTTGAACAGAAATGGAGACGGCTTGAGCATGAGCGAGAAAGGAATGATGTGATCAGCACCATTAGATCATCAATGCCAGGATCAATGGTTTTCGGAGATTATGTGATAGAAGCAAACGGGAACGGATTTGATTCAGATGAAGAAGATTTTCATGCAAGCAACATGGAGCTGAGTGAAGAGTTCAATATTGGGATTGATAGAATTGAGACCAACTTTATGAACATGTTCTTCTTTTTGCGGGCATTTGATTCTGCTGGGAATATCGCATCTAATAGAGTTCCAAGGAGGAACGAACGAAACCGAAATCGAGCATTAAATGTAAGTAGTGTTGGTTTAACTGGTGATGCAGCAACTGATGCCATGAACTATTCTGATCCAGACAGTGATAGTGATGATGGCATTCAAGGAAATGGTGGTGTATCCCTTGTAAACCAGCATCAGCGTCATAACAACAGAAGTCTTTACTATTCTGATCAAGATGGTGACAATGATGAGGGTAATCTAGGTAGTGGTTTATCCTTTGTTAACCGCTTCCGACGCCATGGCAGAAGTCTTTACTATCCTGATCAAGATGGTGATAGTGATGAGGGTATTCTAGGCGGCGGTGGTGTATCCCTTACAAACCGCCTCCGACGTCTTGGCAGAGTTCCACTTGGGCGCTCAGGAAGGAGACGAAGGCATAGAGAGACTTCTACCAGAAGTCGTAGGTAATCTATTGTTGGTAGGTTTAAGCGTAGAGCTCCGGAAAGGTAAGCTATAGGTTTTCATCTAGTTTAGGAAGTCCGATGTAGTCCTAAAATTTTCATGCATGTTAAATTTCCTTTGACATACCATATTTTTTGGGTCTGTATGATTAGTGGATTAGATCACACTGCAATATTGGGAAACTCATGAAAAAAAGGTTCATTTATGGTCTCTTCTGTGGAGTTTTCAGCCGACATTGTACTAGCGTACTATAGTCTGTGTTACTGTTAATACTATTCGACCCTCGTCTTCTATCCCATTTAGTTGGAATCAAAGCATGAGAACATGTTAATATCAATACTACAGTTTTTCTATGCACAAATTTGTTTGCAAGAGTAGTTATGGTTCCATCGCATTCTTATTTAGTTGTGCATATTCTACTGGATCTCTCCACTTTTTAAATGTTTCTTGCGTAAGTTATAATTAGCAGCTTATGGACAAGCTTATAACTGTGGGGAGGATCTAATAGCTTGCCCAATTCCTTCATGGGAGCTCCCACTAAGTGAAAGAAGATTTCTGATTGTAGGAAATATTATCACGTTAACTGTGGAGATTGTTAATGAATTGATCCGCTATGAAGTTTAAAACTATCTACTGCACGACGACAGTAGGTCGTTATCAAATTGATCCACTATGAGGTTAAAAACCAACCCCATATGCCATGCACAATAAAAAGCATACAATTCTTAACACTTCGCACACAGATTCAGCTCCATGGCGTTTACAAACTTGAGGTGATAAAACGAAAACTGGCTTCTACTGATATTATACTCCACCTAACACAAAAAAAGAGATGAGACCTCTACTATGACCAATTAGAGGCAACTTGCCAGCACAAGAAGAGGTATTCTTATCATGAAAATCTCTATCATCTATCAATGAAGTGGTTGTATACTCGCACAACCACCACAAACTAAATTACATAGAACTTTCACCGAATTACATAAGCCACAATTTCAGGGAGTCGGAGCAATTTTTGCTCTTTTTTCTTCCAAAAGCTTCAACTCTTGGCGCCAACCTTCTAATTTTGCCAACTTTTCCAACAGTTCTGGCTCCATATCTTTCTTTGCAGTAGTTTTCTGTTGGTGTGCTTCTGTGAGCCGAATCTGTAAAAGCATGCAAGAATCATATTAGACAAGCGAACTTCGGGTCAAAGACAGAAACAATAATAAACATTAGAAATAGATATACATGGTAAAAGTGTAGACTCCAGGTTTACAATATAGTGGTATATTATACTAATTCAGTAATTCGTATCACTGCTGCCACGGGCAGACCTGGAGAGGGGGGGTAGGCACTTGCCCTGCGGTGCTGCTACTTTAATAGCCAACAGACCAACGAGCCACACCATAATCCCACTAAGTGGGAACTGCTATATTAAGAAATGATGTCTCCAATCATCCCTATGTTTGTTCATCTCTTTTGTTAAGCCAACAAATAATAGTCAACAGACACGGACCAAAAAATCCAGAAGTTTTGTTGGCAAAAAAATTATCAGTCGGTCTTCCAATAACATGCCACCATTAAAGTCGTTGTTTATGGTCCAAGGAATAAAAGGTCGTAATGGTTTATAAACTGCCATAATGTAAGTTCTCGAGTAGCTAAAGTAACGATTGACAACTAAACTCTATACCTATGGATTCTCCTCGATAACGATTGACAACTTGGAGTCAAATGTATTGATATTACTTAGTATTCATTTGTTAACCAGGAGAACTCATTGTTCTAAAAATTCATAATTTTACGAAGTGGAAGTTCGTATATTTGATATTAAAAAAAATCAGAAGGTTAAACATGGCTACCTTCTTCTTTAAAGCTCTAATCTTTTTGTCAATATCTTGACCTTGATCCTCGGAGATCCCATTCTCCTTTGAATCTAATGATGGGTTAGTTGTGGAGGACGTTGCAGAAATGGAAAGCACTGCCATTTGTGATGCCACCGATTCGTCCTGATCTTGTACACCTTCCAAACCATCAGCTGATGAGGCACCAACATCTCCCATATGTTGACCCTTCTCAAGAGAAGCCTGCTGCATGGAAAATAAAGTAAAGGCGTATTACTATAATACACCAATGATGCCTGCAAGTATAAACGGAATAAATAATGACAGGGAAACTTTCTTCTTCTTCATCATATTATGTCATCTTAAAATTACGAATTGGTGATTTTACTAGATTTGTATAACTATAGAGTTACAATGGGCGTACCCTGGGTATGACAACCACGTCTCAGGTATAAAATCATCTGGAAAAGTATCTCAGGATCCCCAATGTTCACTTAATCTAAACACATCTAAGCACCTACAATTAACAATGCAAACACGAATACAGACTGCAGTAACTGCGCTTAAATAATCGATTCCTCTTCATTTCTAATTTCTCAGTGCAAAACACTAGCTATTGCCCCTAATAAATACATGCTTTTGACCAAGATTATACTCAAAAGAGTAAAAGTTGAGAACTTTAACCTGCTGGCGCTTTTCTTTTTTTCGTTCATTCCTCTTAGCTGCCTTGGTCTTAGGTTTGACCACCACCTCAGGATCATATCCAGGTGGAGCCTCTTGCAATGCCGCTATCTCCTTCTTCCACTATATCAAATTCCATAATTAATATAAAATGAATCATATTACATATATACACATAACCTCCATCTCAAAAGCCAAAAGTAACAAACTTTGTAGCCTAATTGACACGCATAAATTTGATTTTAATAGAAAATATAACGTTAATATTTTACAAACTTCGCCTTCTTAATTGACATTTTTAACTATAATTTAAATCAAAATTAGCACGTTAAGAGTAAAATAACTTGTAAAGACTCTGTCTTTTACGAATATAATTTTCACCAAAAAAAGCTATGCAACAAAGACAAAAAAACTAAGTTATACATTAAAATTCTTGATAATGGCGCTACATATTTTAGTTATTCCGGATCTAACAACACAACAAGTAGAGTGGCGTTATCAACCAGTAAAGTGGGAAAATCATGGCACAAATTTGAATTCATCAAAATTCAAAACTGGACAATCTTTTCGGGACATGACGATTGAAAAATGGTAATTTGAGAGAGATCTTACAATGGCGCCTTTAGATTGATAAATTTGGACTTCATCAGGAGGAGTATATCCGGGGCGTATTCGAATCGGCTTGCGGAGAGTACCGTCGGGTCTTCGGGTCGCCCCAACGATTCGTTCGCCTTCTTTTAGGGTTTTGCCTTCCAATTGATTTGCTTCTTCTTCTTCCATTTGGGGTTACGTTTTGCCCCCTTCTTTTTCTCAGGGTTTTACTCCAACTTACTATTAAGACCAAGTGACCAACTCGAGTTTGAGGAATTTTTATTTGGCTTGATGAATATTCGAACCATTCATCGAGTCATTTTGTTAAAGATATCATTGTTGGCATTGAAATTTTACTGCCAATGAAATTATGTTAAGTGAAATTAGTTAATTAAATTTCAAATTATTAAGTATAATATGAGATTTATTAATTAATTATCTAAGTCAAATAAACATCTCCAAGGTGACATTATTATCAAATTATAATTGTCACTAGGAGAAATGATATACTCCCTCCGTCCCTAAAAGATTGTTACATTTTGATTTTTGTTAGTCAAATATTACAAAATTTGATCATGAATTTCCATTAAACGATAAGAAATAATATAGTCTTGTGGGACCTTGTTAGATTCGTCTCAATATATATTTTTGAAATATTAACTTTTTATAATTTTTTCACATGTAGAACAATAGATATTTATGTTTTAAATTGTGTTTTGTTGACTACCAAAAATCAAAATGTGACAATCTTTTAGGGACGGAGGGAGTATAAATTAATTAATTTGTTAAATACATTATAAGATTTATTAATTATTTATTCAAGTCAATCAAATATCTTTAAGGTGACATTATAACTAAGATTGGAACTAAAATACATAAGATACACATTATGTTGGACACAAATCCAATATTTATCTTTAAATAAATAAATAAGATAAATAAATTAAGTTTCATGTCAACAATATGCCCGTGTTATAAATACGCTAAAGTCTTTTGGCTACTAACATGCCTAATTACCTACATTTTAAGAGTCATTCTCATCATTTCAAGAGTCAAGTCGTCAGCCGACGATTCATGACTTCAAGAACAAGCTATTGAAGTTCTTCAACTTGATCAAATCGTCAAGCTACAAGTTCGAGATTTCAAGCAAGAATTAAATCGTCCGCCAACAATTAAAGAACTTCAAAGCTGCCAAATTCAAGAGTCCATGAACAAGCTATCGAAACCCCTTGAACTTTATGAAATCTTTAAGCCAACAAATTTAAAGGTCAAAACCTCAAGCATCGATTCTAAAGCTTCAAAAGCTATCAAATTCAAGAGTTCAAGAACAAGCTATCGAATCCCATGAACTATAAAATTATCAAGCCAAGAGTCCAATAACAGTCAAATCTTCAAGCAATGATTCAAAAACTTTAAAGCTACCAAATTCAAGAGCAAGCTATCGAAGCTCTTGAATTCTAAGTTATAGGAGAATCAAAGGAGTATTAAAAATTATAACTCACATTGCATTCGAATCAATCATCAACCAAGGTCTAGGCTAAATCAACTCCACTAAACCTTGAATTATTTTTATGGTGATGTAGAATCAGTGTTGGGAAAACATAATATGCAATTTCAATAACTCTGATATATATTATATATAATAAGTAAATTGTTTTCTAGTGTGAATGTTGTGTGTTTTCAATCGTTGATCTTATTTTGATTTGCATACATACATACACCTCATTTAGTGAAATCTTATCTCTATTTCGTGACTCTTTTGTTATTAGTTCTCATATATTAGGTCTTGGAAAATACTATGGAGTAGAAAAGGAAATTAAAAGAGCATTTGTTAAATTCAGCATACCCGGCATCCCATACGGCCGCACGGGGTAGTATTTTGGTTCTTCACCATAATAACTTCAACCAATTGATTCTACACTTTTTGTAATGATGAATAATGTACAATTAATGAATTAGCGTTACGTTAGAATCAGTTAAGTAAAAGGGAAACATAATACTCCCTCCGTCCCTAAAAGATTGTCACATTTTGACTTTTGATAGTCAACAAAACACGATTTCAAATGTAAATATCTATTACTTTACATGCAAAAAAATTATAAAAAGTTGATATTTTTAAAATATATATTGAGACGAATCTAACAAGGTCCTACAAGACTATATTATTTCTTATCGATTAATGAGAATTCATGATCAAAATTTATTATGTTTGACCAACAAAAGTCAAATGTGACAATCTTTTAGGGACGGAGGGAGTATATGAAATACTGTCTCTCTTTTTTTGGGTATATTAAAATACTTTATTCATTCAATGTGAATACATTTATTATGGTGGTGGCATTGACAAACAACAACTCCTACAAGCTGGCTTAGGAATTAGGACACAGTCGCATCAACCATATCTTGAGCAAACGGAATAGCATTCTATACAAGAATTGAAGTTAACAAACAAAAAATTATATTAGAAAATGAGAAAATGTTTGAAGACCTTACATCAATATTATAAAAGATAATAAGTTGCTAACTAATTCGATACTTTGTCATATTCTCAAAAAAAATATTCTTAAACCTACTAAGGAGGTTTGAACCATCTATCTTAGGTTTATAAGTGAACATTGATAAAATTGTTAAATTGCTAGTCCAGATAATATATGCAAATTATACTTAGTCATTGTAAAATTTAGTACAAATTACACAAATGATCCTTGTTGTAATTGATCAAAATGCTAGGTGTACTAACCAGGACCGGACTTACTATTGTTCAAGGTGATTCAGTTGAACCACCAAGAATTTATCTAGTAGAGTTGGTAAGTTGAAATAGATTCACATAATTAGCCCAGGTTCGATCAGTACTAGTTTGTTTTTGGACTGTTAAACTCTTCCCAATTGTAATAGTTAGTTACTAACTAACGTAGTTAATATATTAATGAACTACAAATTTTACATAATACACACCCACAATCAAGTGTTAACACGTTTTTATAATACGTAATCACTCAAAAACAATTTATATTATATATTTTAATGACACACACATATTGCCGATGGCTCAATAGCCTAGTGGCATCCGGCCCAACCTTTCATGTAAGAGGTCATGGGTTCGAACCTTGTTGGAGACATATTTGTCTCATATTATACTCTAACTTTCTATTAGTTAGCAATTTCTGTATTCATGTTTGTAATATCATTGTAATCACAATTCATCGCTAATTATCAAAAAAAAAAAAAATGACACACACATATAACCGTGAGCTTTGTATTATTAGATAGTATACAAATTTCATTATGCTCAAATAAGAGACTAATATATACAAATTATTTTTTTGTTAAATACTTATATTTGTTATATATGACCGATTGAGATGTCCTTACATTTATACTTTATTCATATCTAAAATTATATATGTTATATATAATAAAGATGTATTCAGGGGAAAAACTAAAATGAAAATAAAAGGGGGCCAACTTAAAAAAAATAAAATAGCTAAGGGGGGGGGGGGAACACTATACACACCAGAACAGTGTTCAATTTGGGAGTGAAATTACTATTTTGCCCCCAAATTAACTTCCTCGATATTATACTTTCAAATAAGGGGCATAATTGTCATTCATTATCAGAATTCACTGTTTTGGTGTGTGTATAATAGGTCGGGGGGGGGGGGGGGCAAACAAAGAAAGAATAGTTTAAAATGAAGATTATGGGTATTTAAAAAAGAGAAGAAAATGATAATGGAAAAGGTTCTTGCTAGTGACCAGAATGTCCTGGGTTCAATACAAACCTTATCGCTAATTTATAAAAAAATAAAAATAAAGAGAGGAAAACATATTCTTCTATATTTGTCCCTGGCTTTTAGGATACTATATTATAAAATATTCTTCTAAATACGGGCGTGCATTAATATATTGTTTAATTAATACTCATTTATCAAGAAATAATGTATATAATAAATTTTTTTGTCAATGAATTACATTATTTAAATGAACTTAATCGATATATTTACTTAAAAAAGAGCTAAAAAATAGGAATAATTTTGGACTTATTATCTCCTATAATTAAGGACATTTTTATCATTTTATTTAGATAACTACCAACTCAAATAAATTAATAGATTGAAAAAAGATAACCACAAACTAAAATAAATTAAGAAAACAAAAATGAGAGAGTATGACATTTTTTTTAGCCTTAGATATCTATACCATATATAATATGGGAAGGGGGGAAATTAGTTATTTCATTTGAAGCCCCATGATCTTTTCTAACCAATTAGAAAATGACATTGTTGATACTAAAAATAACCTTCAGTTATATTTTAATTACTCATCATGTAATTTTAACTAATTGTATATTTTTGTATTTAATATTGATGCATTTATGTTTCTTCAAATGCATTTTTCAATTGTGTATACTTTTTTTGATATTTCATCATATATGTTACATTTTTCAAAGGTTCGACTAGTTGTTCGAGGGTTCTCTCAGAAATATGGACTCGACTACGATGAGATGTTCAGTCCAGTAGCAAAGATTCATAGTTCGTGTCTTACTAGCTCTTGTATCAAGTAAGTCATGGATATTGTGGCGGATGGATGTGAAGAAGGCATTTCTTCACGGGGAGCTGGATCATGATATCTATATTGATCAACCCCAGGAATTTACGAATAAGGAGAAGCCAAATTATGTGTGCAGGTTGAAGAAGGCACTATATGGCTTGAAGACAGAAATCTAGAGCTTGGTACGGGAAGATTGATGAGTTCCTAGTACAGAGTGGTTATCACTTTGGCCCAACAGACTCAAGTTTATTCAGGAAAGTTCAAGGAGGCTAATTATCAATTGTCCTTATGTATGTGGATGATTTGATCATACCTGGAGATGACAAAAAGCATATTCAACGTACAAGGGAAAACATGTCAGTTAGATTCTAAATGAAGGAGCTTGGAGAATTGAAGCACTTCTTAGGATCAGAAGTTGAAAGTACTAATAAAGGCATATTTCTTGGTCAACAAAAATATGCAAGAGATATACTTTAGAAGTTCGGGCTAGCATAGTGTAAGCCGATATCTACCCGATGGAGCCAAACTTGAAGTTGTGTATCAATGATGGAAAAGACTTGGAGGATACAACAATGTATCAACAGATAGTAGGTAGTCTTATCTACTTAAGTCTTTCCAAACCTGACATATCATTTGTCGTTGGTATTGTCAACAGGTTCATGCAGAATTCGAGGAAGCCACACCTTGAAGCAGCTAGACGAATCGTGAGATATGTCAAAGGAACAATTGATTGGGGACTCTTCTACGAGAAAGGAGTAGAATGCAAAGTGAACGACTATTGTGATGCTGATTAGGTAGGAGATCGTGATACGCGTCGTTCAACTACAGGGTATATGCTCAATCTTGGCTCAGGATCTATATCATGGTGCAATAAGAGACAATCTACTGTTTCACTTTGAACGACAAATGCAGAGTACATGGCAGGTTCTATGGCAGCACAAGAGTGTGCTTGGTTGATACAACTCATGAAGGATCTACATAAACCGATTCAAGATGAAGTCACTTTATATTGTGACAACTTATAAGCAATACGACTTGCGAAGAATCCAGTGTTTCATGCAAGGACCAAATATGTGGAAGTAGAATATCACTTCTTACGAGAGAAGGTACTTCTACGTACGATATATCAAGCTAAAACATGTCAAGACAAATTATCAAGTTGCAAGTATCTTTACTAAGAGCTTACTTGCAACAAAGTTTTCAGAATTTCACAAATCACTCAGAATTTCTCCTATAAATAATGATGGTTGCTTTCATTTGGAAATCATCACAGCAAAGCAAAAGGGCAAAGCAAAATAGTAGTAAGATCAAAATCTTGTTCTTGAGTTTAGTAGGTGCTTTAATAAGTGAGGTTGTGTCAAAATATTTATATTGAGTATATATTTTCGGAAATATCCGGTGTGTTGTTTCTAGCCTACCTTATTGAGGTTAATTTATTTTTGCCTATTTTAGCCGGTATTTTATCCAACACTTTTTGTAATGATGATTAATGTATAGTTAACGAATTAGCGTTTTGTTAGAATCAGTTAAATAAAAGGGAACAAAATATATGAAATAATGTCTCTCTTTTTTTGGGTATATTAAAATACTTTATTCATTCAATGTGAATACATTTATTATGGTGCTGGCATTGACAAACAACAACTCCTACAAGCTGGCTTAGGAGTTAGGAGACACTCGCAGCAACCATATTTTGAGCAAACAATATAGCATTCTGCAAGAATTGAAGTTAACAAACAAAAAATTATATTAGAAAATGAGAAAATGTTTGAAGACCTTACGTCAATATAAAAGATAATAAGTTGCTAACTAATTCGATACTTTGTCATATTCTCAAAAGAAAATTCTTAAACCTACTAAGGAGGTTTGAACCATCTATCTTAGGTTTATAAATGAACATTGATAAAATTGTTAAATTGCTAGTCCAGATAATATGTGCATATTATACTTAGTCATTGTAAAATTTAGTACAAATTGCACAAATGGTCCTTGTTGTAATTGATCAAAATACTAGGTGTACTAACATACCTCCTTAATAATAGGTGTCATGCGATGTCTATATGATGTAATTCACACGGGTTTAAATGGAAATTAGACGGAATTACCAACTTAGACACATTCAAAAATATATAGAATTGATTTGGACCTTTTAAAACATAAATAACGGACCTTAGAACATATAATCTTTCTTACTTTTCAATTTTGTGTTTCTAAAATTAATAAAATCCCTCAAATAGGGCGCATATATACTTTAGTACTTCCTCCATGTAGACAATATAGAATGGTTATGTATGAATTAAGGTTTGTAATAACATTTACAGATTCTAGATGATAAAACGTAAATTGGACTACCCTTTTATTAGGATGAAGGTATAATAATATTCCTTAATAAATTGCATTCCTAATACGGTTTGATAACGTTTTTTTTGTGAATTAGCGATGAGGTGAGTTTCGAATCAAGGACCTTTTGGTCTCTAGCAAGAGCCTTAACCACTAGGCTATTTGATTAACTCAAATGCGGTTTGATAACTTGAGTAGAGTAATTAAAATGAAGATAGAGCGATATAATGGGTCAAATAACTTATATTTGACAGTACATATAAAACAAATTTTTATAAATAATAAAAATATTCCTTAGGGTTGTTAGTTTTGTCCAAGGATAGAAAATAACAAAGTTGTGAAGAAAGACCATGTTTATACATATGAAAAGAGAAAATTGATGAATTACGTACCAAAAATACTACTACCATTTGATCGATCTGCTGGTATATTGAGATTATTGGTGTTTACACTCAACGGAAGTCGATCAGCATCAACGATAATGGAGTTGAGCATAGAGGCCACCAAACATATCACAAATACTACTCGAGAATTCATTTTTTTTCCGATGAAATTTTCTGCTAATGAAGTATTTTTATGGTGATATATAAATTATGACGACATTTAGTCCTATTTATAGCTATGATATTGATGTGATGGTTACGAGTATTTAATATAAAGACAGAAAAACATACTTTTTCTTTTTCTTTTTTTCATTGTAAATTAACGATAGATGTGAGTTTCTGTTAAGAGTCTATGAGTTCCACTCTAAAACCAATTGGTAATAGGGGGAGTAGGTCAGGATCTTATATATTGACCCGGGAGGACACCGATATCCGATGTGGGTGTGATCTTAACACTCCCCCTCACGTGTAACACAATCATCAGCGGAATTTTCATCTCCAGTATTAATTGCCGGAACAACATTGGCGGGTTTACACGTGCCTCATTAACTCGAGTCTGGCTCGTGATACCATGTTAAGAGTCTATGGGGTTACACTCTGAAGCCAATTGGTAATAGGGGGAGTAGCCCAGGATCTTATATATGGACCCGAGAGGACATCGACTTACGATGTGCGACGTGCATCTTAACACCCCGTCACACGTGTAACCCAATCATCGGTGAAATATTCATCACCGGTATTAAACTGCCGGAAAACCATCGGCGGGGTTACACGTGCTTCAATAACTCGGGCTGGCTCATGATACCATGATAAGAGTTTCGAACCAGGACCTTTTGGTCACTAGTAAGAGCCTTTTCCACTAGGCTATTCCATTAACTCCAGAAAAACATATTCTTGTATATTTGTTGCTATATTTGTACTATAAAATATTCTTCCAAATACGGGCGTGCATTAATATGTTGTTTAATTAATACTCGTTTATCAAGAAATAATGTACATAATAAATTTTTTTATCAATGATTTACATTATTTAAACGAACTTTATCGATATATTTACTTAAAAATGAGATACAGTATAAGAATAATTTTTAACTTATTATCTCCTATAATTGAGGACATTTTTATCATTTAATTTAGATAACTATCGACTCAAATAAATTAATATATTGAAAAAAGATAACTGCCAATTAAAATAAATTAAGAAAATGAATGAGAGAGTGTGACATTTTTTCAGCCTTAAATATTATAATAATACAGATGTATTAAGGGGAAAAACTAGGATGAACATTAATGGGGGCCAACTTTGAAAAAAATAAAATAGCAGGGGGGGGGGAACACTATACACACACCAGACCAATGTTCAATTTAGGGGTGAAATTACTATTTTGTCCCCAAATTAACTTCCTCGATACTACACTTTCAAATAGGGGGCATAATAGTCATTCATTATCAAAACTTACTGTTTTGGTGTGTGTATAGCAGGTTGGTGGGGCCAAACAAAGAAATAATAGTTTAAAATGAAGATTATGGGTATTTAAAAAAGAGAGAGGAAAATGCTAATGGAAAAGGCTCTTGCTAGTGACCAGAATGTCCTGGGTTCGATACTAACATCATCGCTAAATTACAAAAAATAAAAATAAAGAGAGGAAAACATATTCTTCTATATTTTTCCCTGGCTTTTAGGATATTGTACTATAAAATATTCTTCTAAATACGGGCGTGCATTAATATGTTGTTTAATTAATACTCGTTTATCAAGAAATAATGTACATAATAAATTTTTTTATCAATGATTTACATTATTTAAACGAACTTAATCGATATATTTACTTAAAAAAGATTGCTGAGTTCCTGGTACAGAGTGGTTATCGCTTTGGCCCAACAGACTCAAGCTTATTCAGGAAATTTCAACGAGGCTAATTATCAATTGTCCTTGTGTATGTGGATGATTTGATCATACCTGGAGATGACAAAAAACATATTCAACGTACAAGGGAAAACCTCTCAGTCAGATTCTAAATGAAGGGGCTTGGAGAATTGAAGCACTTCTTAGGATCAGAAGTTGAAAGTACTAATAAAGGCATATTTCTTGGTCAACAAAAATATGCGATAGATATACTTTAGAAGTTCGGGCTAGCATAGTGTAAGCCGATATCTACCCGATGGAGCCAAACTTGAAGTTGTGTATCAATGATGGAAAAGACTTAGGAGGATACAACAATGTATCAACATATAGTAGGTAGTCTTATCTACTTAAGTCTTTCCATCCTCACATAACATTTGCAGTAGGTATTGTCAACAAGTTCATGCAGAATTCGAGGAAGCCACACCTTGAAGCAGCTGGACGAATCATGAGATATGTCAGAGAAACAATTAATTGGGGACTCTTCTACGAGAAGGGAGTAGAATGCAAAGTGAACGACTATTGTGATGCTGATTAGGTATGATATCGTGATACTCGTCGTTCAACTACAAGGTATGTGTTCAATCTTGGCTCAGGATCTATATTATGGTGCAGTAAGAGACAACCTACGGTTTCACTTTCAACGACAAAGGCAGAGTACATGGCATGTTCGATGGCAGCACAAGAGTGTGCTTGGTTGATACAACTCATGAAGGATCTACATAAACCGATTCAAGATGAAGTCACTTTATATTGTGACAACTTATAAGCAATACGACTTGCGAAGAATCCAGTGTTTCATGCAAGGACCAAATATGTGGAAGTAGAATATCACTTCTTACGAGAGAAGGTACTTCTACGTACGATATATCAAGCTAAAACATGTCAAGACAGATTATCAAGTTGCAAGTATCTTTACTAAGAGCTTACTTGCAACAAAGTTTTCAGAATTTCACAAATCACTCAGAATTTCTCCTATAAATAATGATGGTTGCTTTCATTTGGAAATCATCACAGCAAAGCAAAAGGGCAAAGCAAAATAGTAGTAAGATCAAAATCTTGTTCTTGAGTTTAGTAGGTGCTTTAATAAGTGAGGTTGTGTCAAAATATTTATATTGAGTATATATTTTCGGAAATATCCGGTGTGTTGTTTCTAGCCTACCTTATTGAGGTTAATTTATTTTTGCCTATTTTAACCGGTATTTTATCCAACACTTTTTGTAATGATGATTAATGTATAGTTAACGAATTAGCGTTTTGTTAGAATCAGTTAAATAAAAGGGAACAAAATATATGAAATAATGTCTCTCTTTTTTTGGGTATATTAAAATACTTTATTCATTCAATATGAATACATTTATTATGGTGCTGGCATTGACAAACAACAACTCCTACAAGCTGGCTTAGGAGTTAGGAGACACTCGCAGCAACCATATTTTGAGCAAACAATATAGCATTCTGCAAGAATTGAAGTTAACAAACAAAAAATTATATTAGAAAATGAGAAAATGTTTGAAGACCTTACGTCAATATAAAAGATAATAAGTTGCTAACTAATTCGATACTTTGTCATATTCTCAAAAGAAAATTCTTAAACCTACTAAGGAGGTTTGAACCATCTATCTTAGGTTTATAAATGACCATTGATAAAATTGTTAAATTGCTAGTCCAGATAATATGTGCATATTATACTTAGTCATTGTAAAATTTAGTACAAATTGCACAAATGGTCCTTGTTGTAATTGATCAAAATACTAGGTGTACTAACATACCTCCTTAATAATAGGTGTCATGCGATGTCTATATGATGTAATTCACACGGGTTTAAATGGAAATTAGACGGAATTACCAACTTAGACACATTCAAAAATATATAGAATTGATTTGGACCTTTTAAAACATAAATAACGGACCTTAGAACATATAATCTTTCTTACTTTTCAATTTTCTGTTTCTAAAATTAATAAAATCCCTCAAATAGGGCGCATATATACTTTAGTACTTCCTCCATGTAGACAATATAGAATGGTTATGTATGAATTAAGGTTTGTAATAACATTTACAGATTCTAGATGATAAAACGTAAATTGGACTACCCTTTTATTAGGATGAAGGTATAATAATATTCCTTAATAAATTGCATTCCTAATACGGTTTGATAACGTTTTTTTTGTGAATTAGCGATGAGGTGAGTTTCGAATCAAGGACCTTTTGGTCTCTAGCAAGAGCCTTAACCACTAGGCTATTTGATTAACTCAAATGCGGTTTGATAACTTGAGTAGAGTAATTAAAATGAAGATAGAGCGATATAATGGGTCAAATAACTTATATTTGACAGTATATATAAAACAAATTTTTATAAATAATAAAAATATTCCTTAGGGTTGTTAGTTTTGTCCAAGGATAGAAAATAACAAAATTGTGAAGAAAGACCATGTTTATACATATGAAAAGAGAAAATTGATGAATTACGTACCAAAAATACTACTACCATTTGATCGATCTGCTGGTATATTGAGATTATTGGTGTTTACACTCAACGGAAGTCGATCAGCATCAACGATAATGGAGTTGAGCATAGAGGCCACCAAACATATCACAAATATTACTCGAGAATTCATTTTTTTTCCGATGAAATTTTCTGCTAATGAAGTATTTTTATGGTGATATATAAATTATGACGACATTTAGTCCTATTTATAGCTATGATATTGATGTGATGGTTACGAGTATTTAATATAAAGACAGAAAAACATACTTTTTCTTTTTCTTTTTTTCATTGTAAATTAACGATAGATGTGAGTTTCTGTTAAGAGTCTATGAGTTCCACTCTAAAACCAATTGGTAATAGGGGGAGTAGGTCAGGATCTTATATATTGACCCGGGAGGACACCGATATCCGATGTGGGTGTGATCTTAACACTCCCCCTCACGTGTAACACAATCATCAGCGGAATTTTCATCTCCAGTATTAATTGCCGGAACAACATTGGCGGGTTTACACGTGCCTCATTAACTCGAGTCTGGCTCGTGATACCATGTTAAGAGTCTATGGGGTTACACTCTGAAGCCAATTGGTAATAGGGGGAGTAGCCCAGGATCTTATATATGGACCCGAGAGGACATCGACTTACGATGTGCGACGTGCATCTTAACACCCCGTCACACGTGTAACCCAATCATCGGTGAAATATTCATCACCGGTATTAAACTGCCGGAAAACCATCGGCGGGGTTACACGTGCCTCAATAACTCGGGCTGGCTCATGATACCATGATAAGAGTTTCGAACCAGGACCTTTTGGTCACTAGTAAGAGCCTTTTCCACTAGGCTATTCCATTAACTCCAGAAAAACATATTCTTGTATATTTGTTGCTATATTTGTACTATAAAATATTCTTCCAAATACGGGCGTGCATTAATATGTTGTTTAATTAATACTCGTTTATCAAGAAATAATGTACATAATAAATTTTTTTATCAATGATTTACATTATTTAAACGAACTTTATCGATATATTTACTTAAAAATGAGATACAGTATAAGAATAATTTTTAACTTATTATCTCCTATAATTGAGGACATTTTTATCATTTAATTTAGATAACTATCGACTCAAATAAATTAATATATTGAAAAAAGATAACTGCCAATTAAAATAAATTAAGAAAATGAATGAGAGAGTGTGACATTTTTTCAGCCTTAAATATTATAATAATACAGATGTATTAAGGGGAAAAACTAGGATGAACATTAATGGGGGCCAACTTTGAAAAAAATAAAATAGCGGGGGGGGGGGGGGGGGAACACTATACGCACACCAGACCAATGTTCAATTTAGGGGCGAAATTACTATTTTGTCCCCAAATTAACTTCCTCGATACTACACTTTCAAATAGGGGGCATAATAGTCATTCATTATCAAAACTTACTGTTTTGGTGTGTGTATAGCAGGTTGGTGGGGCCAAACAAAGAAATAATAGTTTAAAATGAAGATTATGGGTATTTAAAAAAGAGAGAGGAAAATGCTAATGGAAAAGGCTCTTGCTAGTGATCAGAATGTCCTGGGTTCGATACTAACATCATCGCTAAATTACAAAAAAATGAAAATAAAGAGAGGAAAACATATTCTTCTATATTTTTCCCTGGCTTTTAGGATATTGTACTATAAAATATTCTTCTAAATACGGGCGTGCATTAATATGTTGTTTAATTAATACTCGTTTATCAAGAAATAATGTACATAATAAATTTTTTTATCAATGATTTACATTATTTAAACGAACTTAATCGATATATTTACTTAAAAAAGATTGCTGAGTTCCTGGTACAGAGTGGTTATCGCTTTGGCCCAACAGACTCAAGCTTATTCAGGAAATTTCAACGAGGCTAATTATCAATTGTCCTTGTGTATGTGGATGATTTGATCATACCTGGAGATGACAAAAAACATATTCAACGTACAAGGAAAAAACCTCTCAGTCAGATTCTAAATGAAGGGGCTTGGAGAATTGAAGCACTTCTTAGGATCAGAAGTTGAAAGTACTAATAAAGGCATATTTCTTGGTCAACAAAAATATGCGATAGATATACTTTAGAAGTTCGGGCTAGCATAGTGTAAGCCGATATCTACCCGATGGAGCCAAAGTTGAAGTTGTGTATCAATGATGGAAAAGACTTAGGAGGATACAACAATGTATCAACATATAGTAGGTAGTCTTATCTACTTAAGTCTTTCCATCCTCACATAACATTTGCAGTAGGTATTGTCAACAAGTTCATGCAGAATTCGAGGAAGCCACACCTTGAAGCAGCTGGACGAATCATGAGATATGTCAGAGAAACAATTAATTGGGGACCCTTCTACGAGAAGGGAGTAGAATGCAAAGTGAACGACTATTGTGATGCTGATTAGGTATGATATCGTGATACTCGTCGTTCAACTACAAGGTATGTGTTCAATCTTGGCTCAGGATCTATATTATGGTGCAGTAAGAGACAACCTACGGTTTCACTTTCAACGACAAAGGCAGAGTACATGGCATGTTCGATGGCAGCACAAGAGTGTGCTTGGTTGATACAACTCATGAAGGATCTACATAAACCGATTCAAGATGAAGTCACTTTATATTGTGACAACTTATAAGCAATACGACTTGCGAAGAATCCAGTGTTTCATGCAAGGACCAAATATGTGGAAGTAGAATATCACTTCTTACGAGAGAAGGTACTTCTACGTACGATATATCAAGCTAAAACATGTCAAGACAGATTATCAAGTTGCAAGTATCTTTACTAAGAGCTTACTTGCAACAAAGTTTTCAGAATTTCACAAATCACTCAGAATTTCTCCTATAAATAATGATGGTTGCTTTCATTTGGAAATCATCACAGCAAAGCAAAAGGGCAAAGCAAAATAGTAGTAAGATCAAAATCTTGTTCTTGAGTTTAGTAGGTGCTTTAATAAGTGAGGTTGTGTCAAAATATTTATATTGAGTATATATTTTCGGAAATATCCGGTGTGTTGTTTCTAGCCTACCTTATTGAGGTTAATTTATTTTTGCCTATTTTAACCGGTATTTTATCCAACACTTTTTGTAATGATGATTAATGTATAGTTAACGAATTAGCGTTTTATTAGAATCAGTTAAATAAAAGGGAACAAAATATATGAAATAATGTCTCTCTTTTTTTGGGTATATTAAAATACTTTATTCATTCAATATGAATACATTTATTATGGTGCTGGCATTGACAAACAACAACTCCTACAAGCTGGCTTAGGAGTTAGGAGACACTCGCAGCAACCATATTTTGAGCAAACAATATAGCATTCTGCAAGAATTGAAGTTAACAAACAAAAAATTATATTAGAAAATGAGAAAATGTTTGAAGACCTTACGTCAATATAAAAGATAATAAGTTGTTAACTAATTCGATACTTTGTCATATTCTCAAAAGAAAATTCTTAAACCTACTAAGGAGGTTTGAACCATCTATTTTAGGTTTATAAATGAACATTGATAAAATTGTTAAATTGCTAGTCCAGATAATATGTGCATATTATACTTAGTCATTGTAAAATTTAGTACAAATTGCATAAATGGTCCTTGTTGTAATTGATCAAAATACTAGGTGTACTAACATACCTCCTTAATAATAGGTGTCATGCGATGTCTATATGATGTAATTCACACGGGTTTAAATGGAAATTAGACGGAATTACCAACTTAGACACATTCAAAAATATATAGAATTGATTTGGACCTTTTAAAACATAAATGACGGACCTTAGAACATAACTCAAACATATAATCTTTCTTACTTTTCAATTTTCAGTTTCTATAATTAATAAAATCCCTCAAATAGGGCGCATATATACTTTAGTACTTCCTCCATGTAGACAATATAGAATGGTTATGTATGAATTAAGGTTTGTAATAACGTTTACAGATTGTAGATGATAAAACGTAAATTGGACTACCCTTTTATTAGGATGAAGGTATAATAATATTCCTTAATAAATTGCATTCCTAATACGGTTTGATAACTTTTTTTTTTGTGAATAAGCGATGAGGTGAGTTTCGAATCCAGAACCTTTTGGTCTCTAGCAAGAGCCTTAACCACTAGGCTATTCGATTAACTCAAATATGGTTTGATAACTTGAGTAGAGTAATTAAAATGAAGATAGAGCGATATAATGGGTCAAATATTAGTATATATAAAACGAATTTTTATAAATAATAAAAATATTCCTTAGGGTTGTTAGTTTTGTCCAAGGATAGAAAATAACAAAATTGTGAAGAAAGACCATGTTTATACATATGAAAAGAGAAAATTGATGATTTACGTACCAAAAATACTACTACCATTTGATCGATCTGCTGGTATATTGAGATTATTGGTGTTTACACTCAACGGAAGTCGATCAGCATCAACGATAATGGAGTTGAGCATAGAGGCCACCAAACATATCACAAATATTACTCGAGAATTCATTTTTTCCGATGAAATTTTCTGCTAATGAAGTACTTTTATGGTGATATATAAATTATGACGACATTTAGTCCTATTTATAGCTATGATATTGATGTGATGGTTACGAGTATTTAATATAAAGACAGAAAAACATACTTTTTCTTTTTCTTTTTTTCATTTTAAATTAACGATAGATGTGAGTTTCTGTTAAGAGTCTATGGGTTCCACTCTAAAACTAATTGGTAATAGGGGGAGTAGGTCAGGATCTTATATATTGACCCGGGAGGACACCGATATCCGATGTGGGTGTGATCTTAACACTCCCCCTCACGTGTAACCCAATCATCAGCGGAATTTTCATCTCCAGTATTAATTGCCGGAACAACATTGGCGGGTTTACACGTGCCTCATTAACTCGAGTCTGGCTCGTGATACCATGTTAAGAGTCTATGGGGTTACACTCTGAAGCCAATTGGTAATAGGGGGAGTAGCCCATAATCTTATATATTGACCCGAGAGGACATCGACTTACGATGTGCAACGTGCATCTTAACACTCCCCCTCACGTGTTACCCAATCATCGGTGAAATATTCATCACCGGTATTAAACTGCAGGAACAACATTGGCGGGGTTACAGGTGCCTCAATAACTCGGGCTGGCTCATGATACCATGATAAGAGTTTCGAACCAGGACCTTTTGGTCACTAGTAAGAGCCTTTTCCACTAGGCTATTCATTAACTCTAGAAAAACATATTCTTGTATATTTGTTGCTATATTTGTACTATAAAATATTCTTCCAAATACGGGCGTGCATTAATATGTTGTTTAATTAATACTCGTTTATCAAGAAATAATGTACATAATAAATTTTTTATCAATGATTTACATTATTTAAACGAACTTAATCGATATATTTACTTTAAAAAGAGCTAAAAAAAATGAGATACAGTATAGGAATAATTTTTAACTTATTATCTCCTATCATTGAGGACATTTTTATCATTTCATTTAGATAACTACCAACTCAAATAAATTAATAGATTGAAAAAAGATAACCACAAACTAAAATAAATTAAGAAAACAAATGAGAGAGTATGACATTTTTTTAGCCTTAGATACACACACCATATATAATATGGGAAGGGGGAATTAGTAATTTCATTTGAAGCCCTATAATCTTTTCTTACCAATCAGAAAATGAGATTATTGATACTAAAAATAACCTTCATTTATATTTTAATTACTCATCATGTAATTTTAACTAATTGTATATTTTTATATTTAATATTGATGCATTTATGTTTCTTCAAATGCATTTTTCAATTGTGTATAATTTTTTTTATTTCATCATATATGTTACATTTTTCAAAGGTTCGACTAGTTGTTCGAAGGTTCTCTCAGGAATATGGAGTCGACTACTATGAGACGTTCAGTCCAGTAGCAAAGATTACCACAGTTCGTGTCTTACTAGCTCTTGCATCAAGTAAGTCATGGATATTGTGGTGGGTGGATGTGAAGAAGGCATTTCTTCACGCGGAGCTGGATCATGATATCTATATTGATCAACCCCAGGATTTTGCGAATAAAGAGAAGCCAAATTATGTGTGCAATTTGAAGAAGGCACTATATGGCTTGAAGACAGACACCTAGAGCTTGGTACAAGAAAATTGCTCAGTTCCTGGTACAGAGTGGTTATCACTTTGGCCCAATAGACTCAAGCTTATTCAGGAAGTTTCAACGAGGCTAATTATTAATTGTCCTTGTGTATGTGGATGATTTGATCAGACCTGGAGATGACAAAAAGCATATTCTACGTACAAGGGAAAACCTCTCAGTCAGATTCTAAATGAAGGGGTTTGGAGAATTGAAGCACTTCTTAAGATCAGAAGTTGAAAGTACTAATAAAGGCATATTTATTGGTCAACAAAAATATGCGATAGATATACTTTAGAAGTTCGGGCTAGCATAGTGTAAGCCGATATCTACCAGATGGAGCCATACTTGAAGTTGTGTATCAATGATGGAAAAGACTTAGGAGGATACAACAATGTATCAACATATAGTAGATAGTCTTATCTACTTAAGTCGCTACTACATATCTGATCTAATGCAATGCCTCAATTCGTTGCATTAGAGCCTAAAAACCATTGCATTAGACCTAATGCAACGGCTAGCTACCATCGCATCCGCTTGCGTTGCATTAGGTCTAATGCAACGCCTTTTAATCCTATTGCAACGGTCTTTTAAAATTTAGAACAACCGTTGCATTAGCCCTCATTAGCCACATCTCTAGTGCAACACCATTTTGACCCTATTGCAACGGTATGTTAATTAACTATTGCAACGTCCCTTTGATCCTATCGCAACGGTATATTGATTTTGTAACATTAGAAGCTATAATCACTAGATGCATCGACATATACATTTATATGAATAATATAATAAACGCAAATAAAATTTGTATTGATATAAAATTAATAATACAATATATTGTTTTCCATAGACATATACAAATTAAGCCAAGGCATCGAATGCACATTCTCAAGGACTATATACATCACTTTGTTGTTTCTTTTTCCTTCTTTGACATTTGAGTTGCTGCACTTTGAATCACATTGTTGTTTCTTTTTCATTCTTTGACACTGAGTTCCTGGACTTTAAAGAGGCATTGATGACCTTTTGCTTTATATGTGCTAATCTTTGTTCTTGTCTTCCCGACAGTTTTTAATAACAATTCTCAATACAATTCTTTCCATAACTCAATATATATAATAACAAAACGTAGTCAGGATTTTGCATCTACGTAAAGGTATAGAAAGGAACCACAAAGTAAAAAAATACTCCATAATGCTCATAAAACTAACTAGAGTAAGAAATGATATATGATTAATAAAAAGAGGGAACTGAATAATAACCTGCTGCCAGCCAGCATCTGTTGCCTTTTTCTCAACAACTGATCCAATGATTATTCATGAATCTACAAGGCTAAAATGATGCAAGCTCGAGCTGATGACTATGTCTTAGTATTCTTGTCCTCAACAAATCAGTTTCACAGTAAAGCCTTTCAACATCGTTAGAGCTTTGCAATAGATTATGAACCTTAACTTTATTATAAGCAACTTCAATCCCTTTGTACTCCTTTAAAGCTCTCTATATGCACTACCAAATCAATCAATCAACCCATTAGTTTCCCAAATCATCTTTTAACATTTCCGAATGCAAAAATAATTATTTGAGTTAATCGAATAGCCTAGAGGAAAACTTACGAAGTAATAGATCATGCAAGCCGATTACAGATGAACTATACACCAGGGGAATAATACATGGTCTCCAGCACAAATTTCTGAAACAACAATATCAAATAAAAATTCTAGCTAAAACACTAAGTGAGTAATCAATCAAACGGGCAAGACGAAAACGAGAATGTGTACTCTTGACCAATTTTCTGACATACGCCATTTAAGATCTTTATCAATTTCACATAGAAACTTCTTTTGAGATGCCCAATTACTAAACTCAATAAAATTCTACACATTCACGTAATAAAAAGAAAACTCCTAAACTATTTTCTTACATAGATCAGGCCTATGTAAATTTAAACAACTCGTCTGACATTTATTTAGACATTTAAGCTATTTCAGGCATACTTATTTAAAACTATCAATACTAATTTAAAAATTAAAAACTAACAATTGAAATCTTACAATTCTTATTCAATAATTAACTATTAAAAGGTTAGATAACAAATTAACCAACTAATAATCAATACTCATATGCAAAAAATAACAAACAATGATTTAAAATTTAACTAATAATTAAATAATTATAAAAACATACATTTTTACAATGGAGGGAGTTGAACAAGGAGGTGATGATGTAGGAGGAGGTGGCGGACTCGACGTGGTGGTGGTGGAGTGAGTGGATGGGATGGGGGATAATTGATTCTCGACCAAGTATGTGGTGGCGGCAAGGGGGAAGGGCAGGGGAGGCAAACATGTGATATGCAAAATGGGGTGGGTGGAGATTATGAGATATTAGATTAAAGGCTTTTTTTCATCTAGGCCCCTAGCCCTTGTCACCTTTTTTTTCCCAAATAGGCCCTTGGACCCAAAAAATAGCACCTGAACTTTTTTTAAAAAAAATTCTCTGATTTTAAATTTTAGATAGAGGGCAAATTAGTCTAGTCACATCTAAAACTAACTCAACCTAATTATAAACTAACCCAATCATAAATATTTAACTCAACCTATTAAAAACTTCATCTTCAACTTTTAACCCTACCCCCCACCCCCACACCCACCCCACCTTTCTTCTTCTACCATGGCCTTTTGCTATGAAAATCAATCAT
>CM016563.1:16500629-16600629 GCA_003412495.2 Echium plantagineum | reverse complement strand
TATACCTATACAATACTACTTCATCCGTTTATTTTACTACATAACCTTTTTCTTAGAATAAATTTGTTATTCTAGCATATAAAATTGTATGTTTACATTCACAATCAGATTTTTGATTATTTTTTTGTGAAATCATCAATCAATCGAACAATACATTCATTTTACATTCTTGATGAACCTTTTTTATTATGTTTTCTCTTTCTTAATTTATGTACAGATAATGAAAATAATAATTAAAACTGAACAGATGGTGTAGTGTTTAATTTCTTTTTCATCTGGCTACTTATAGAAACCATCATGAAATATCATCCGGGTTTCAACAAAAGGTTAGTGGATCATATTATATTGGCAGAAGAAGATGATGAAGATGAAAAATAATGGTAGATTTATCAAGGGGTTGTTTAATCATTTTAAAGGGGGAGGGTGATATTTAGATAAAAATATAAATTGGATGTACAAAATTAAATTGAATGATTGTAATTTGGTGTAAGAATCAAATTGAATGATTGACTAGTGATATTTAGTCAAATTTTTTCGATTTTGAACTTTGACTTCAATCGGGAGAGTTCGAGAGCCAGTAGTAGGTGATCCGTTTGGAAGGAAGGAGGAGGGAGTGTGTAAGTCGAAAGAGGAGGGCGGACGGTTAAATAGGAGGGAGGTGGGTGGTATGCCGAAGTCGGAAGGATGGGAAAGGGGTTGTGCGATGGGGGAGAGAGGAGGAAGCCGGAGGAAGTGGTGGGGAGGAGAAGGGAGGCGGCAGGAGGAAGATGTTCTAAAATTCAAAAAATTAATATTTGTCCCAAGTTCTTATAAAAATTGAGAAAAAATAGACCAAAAGTAACCCTAAATCGTTAATAATTATGAAATTTTTAACTCAAGGATCAAGTGAGCACCTTTTATATATTTACGGGAATCATTTGTTCGCATTGTCACTCATTGAAATCAAAATATAGTTGTTGTTAATTATTGAAATTACTTGATAATTACATCTAATATTAAATGTAGAGCTTTATATATAGTCATACAACACAATTAAGGGTATTAAATTGAATATTGGTAAATACTTTATCTGTTCTTTTTTATTTGTTTTTTAGCCTTAATTTTTTTTTAATAACTTGTGTTCTTAGCAAAATTAATTGTAAATTTACATTTTCAATGTACTTTTCTGTTACCTTTTCTTATAAAATAGTTTTTGACTACTATTTATTTTTCTTAATTTATGTGCAAATAACTAAAAAGATAAAAAAAGAAATGGGATGAGTATTAATTATTAGTTTTTTACTTTAATTAAATACGAAGTTAAGCAATGTGATTAGTGCTCGTATGATATTATATTGAGGTAACCAAGGAGCAATCAAGGCCTTGGAGGTTGTGATGAAAAAGTCCATTGACCTCTGTGACATTGGTTTCATTAATTTCTTCTCGCTTGACTTTGCCATTAGTCCCATATGCATCTATCCAATAATAATTTAGCTAGCTGACTCTCAATCACTTCTAAAATTGCGACCCATTTGGCTGCACGTAAACGTATGAAAAGGTGCGGTATCAAATTAATACAACTAATAAAGCATTTTACAAATATGAAAAATCGTGTTGAAGTTTTCTTTAGGCGATCTATAATCATGCAAATTTGATTTATTAACACGAAATATCGTTCAATTTATACATAATATTTCATCCAAACATGATTACACTGGAGTCGATGGCTCACGTATATTTATTCAAACCTTGTTGAAGATCATTTATCTTATATCTACAATAATCTACTTTAATGATACATTCATTGTTTGTGCTCAATTATTTAACTTACGTTTTCACAGTAAATAAATTTTCTAATTATATTATAAAGAGTTGCAAAAAATGATTTTTGTGAAAATATCATTCTTTTAGACATTTAATTGTACTAATAATAATGAAAAAATGCAAGCATTGGATCATGTTAATCTAAACTAATTCTATCACTTATTAGCTTGTAAAATGCTAGTTCGACCCACAAAAATGTGTGATACTGAAACTTGTCATGTTATAGATCCGGATCGGACCAGATATTAAATAGACCGCGTCCCACCCATTAAGAGTTTTGGGTGGCCCGGAACTGGACCGATAACAGATCGGTCCAAAACTTAGATCTCGAATCGATTCGGAGTGGAACCGGGTTGGTGTCCTGTCCACCCGAAATAAAAAACCTAGAAAATCACAATCCCAAAAGCTAGATGAGAATGATAAACAAATTCAGATCATATCAAAACACATGTTTTCAGTTGTTATTTCCCAATTTTCTCAATCTATTAAACCCTAAACAAAAAATTCAATTCAATGAGGTTTTGCAATTACAAAATTCTTGAATTACCACTTTTTTTGGTTAGCGTCAACAATGGTTACTCCTTCCTATATATTGATCTTTAACAATAAACTTGTTTTATTTAATAAATTTATATAGGGTTAGTGGCATGAAAGATCACTGAACTTTGCTAAATTTTCCAATTCGACCACCCTCTTTTTAAAGTGAATGTTTTGGATCACTTAATTATATTTTTCCTTAAAATTTTGTCATTGGGCCGTTTTGAAAGATTTTGGGTGCATTTTGTAAGTTTTTAATGAGTGTAATTTTATTCATTCACATTTATAGACATTAAATTATCTTTTTTTATGGGTGCATTTGTAGAAACAAGTCCACTTTATTTTCTTTGAAATTTTAACAAGAGTCAAAAGTAAACGATCTTTACGAAAAGAAAGAAGTAGTATTTTTATGGACATCACGATAGTAGTCGTGCGTATAGCTAGAGCTGTGAGCGAGCCAGAATGCTCGGCTCTGTTCGAAATATTCGGTCCGAAAAAGTTTGATCCGATACTCGATTCGGGGCTTTGGGAATCATAATTTGACGGACCGAGCAGCACCATCAGAAATAATTCGGCCCGATTGTAGTATGTTATATATATATATATATATATAGTAAAACGTCTATAAATTAATAATCTCTCTAAGATAATAAATTTATCTCGACTTGGGCTAGTTAAAAAAATTAACGAAATCGATAAAATGATAAGATAATACTTTTTTAAAAAAATTCCTTTATAATATAAGGTCCCACGAGAATTATAAATTAATAATCCTCATAAATTGAATTAATATAATTACAATTTATTTAAAATATATGACTCTATACTAGTTTGTTTTTTCTTAAAGTTCATATAACATTGGAGTTCATCTCTAATTTTTCTTATTACATCCATTAGTTTCGACGTCAAATGTGCTTCCTTTCGGGTAACAGGTTTCGGAGACACGGTATCATCTTCATCTTCATCATCAACATTGTTCACAGTGATAGTAGTAGTGTCATTAAACTTTTCATGTCATTAAATTCTACATATATTAATGCAAAAACTCTTCATCTGATGTAAAAACTCTTTAAATTAATAAATTATTAATTTACATATATTTATGTAAAAACTCTTCATCAATTTAGCTAAAAATTGAGTTTAGTGGAAAAGTTAATCCACAAACCAACTAAGACATAATATATAAACTTGAGTGATAAGAAAAGTTAAAATGAAACATGAGTCATCGAATGATGGACGTTATGAAACATGAATGCTCGATTGCGCCATGAATCCTAGAGCAAATGAAATCGTATCGTCATATCCTCGTGTAGTATGTGAAATCGGGTATGTGAATTTGTTTGATAATGATAGACATAGTCACATAGACACATTCACACATAGTCTGCAAACTATAAGGGCCGGTCCATGAATTTTGGCCTATCGGCTCATGGACTAGTCCATTAGGCCTTAGCCCTTAGCCCTTTAGACAAGGAGTTTTCTGGGCAGTAGCCAGTAGGCTCGCCTTTGTTAAGGGCCCTCTTAAGCGGCTCACCTTCATTGACAAATGAATGAATGATAATGAACGGCAAATTATTTTTTCGTTCTAATTTGTCACAGTTTATCATTATGTCGTGGTTAATATTTTAGTTAGAATCGAATTTCAAATTTGGATCCAACTACAACGATTGGCAAGTTGACCCTAATTTTTTGTGGGACCAAGTTTGTTTTCGTCCCACATTAGATAAATGTTGCCATTAAGCTCCTCAAAGTGGATATATGGTAGTATGGTACATTTAGTTAAAAGTTTGGTCTTATGCATAAACCATAAAATGAACATTTTTGTGAAATTGAAGACGAGCTAACATCTACATCGCTTCTGAAGTTACATTCCAACTTTTAGGCCATCGTGAAACAAACCACAACTTAATCTTATTATCCGAGACCATCTTCACAGTCGGTTTTAAAAATAACACAAATGTTGTAAGACGAAAGATGCATGCCATTAGAAACTTGGATCTAAAGTAGCATATCTTAGAATCTCTTCATCCCTCAAGAACTCCTTCATGATCTGCCCATCGAGAATCGCTATGGCTTCAACTCCACCATTATCAGGAGAATCAAACAACGCAAAAGTATTCTTATTTGGCAAAGCTCCAAAGCTCACCTTCGAAGGCTTTCCCCATCCGAAGTCGATATCATAAAGAGGGTAATCACACAAACTAGTAGACAATCTCATATCAGAAATGTGTGTTGGGAAACTCTCTATTTCTGAGTGAATTGCAGAGGGTATGCCATCTTTTTGTAATCTTTTGAATTTCTTGAATTGCCTGATTTTTTCCCTCCTTATTTTGCTCACCAAGTTTGGTAACTTCAAGTCATCTTCATTTGTTATTTGTATGAAGAATAAAGAGTAGAAATTACCGACTAAGTTTGTCAATTCTCTGTTTATGAGCTTGCGGAAGTTGAGAGGAATAGAAATAGCAAAAGGTGTAAAAGAAGACGACGAGGAAGGTGTCCTCGTCGTCTTCTGCTGTAACCTGGCTAAAGATGCATTCATAAATGCAGTAACGATTTCAGCTTTCGTTGGATTCTTTACATCGGAATGAGAAGCAACAAGAGCCTTAAGATGATCAATCTTCGAAACATCAAAGTGAAACCTTCTGGCAATGTGTGTTTCTTGTTTGATCTCAAACATGGTCTGAGTGGATGGGTCATCGTTAGGAGGGAGTAGAGAAGACCCAATAAGCTGTGGCGACGAAAAGGATTGTCCTCGAGCCAGAGCAGACCAATGCATTAGGAAATTACAAAGGGTGTTACTATCACCAACCTTGTGACACAAACAGAGGCTTAATGCTTTCCCACCACAATCAAAATGAGTAAGTCTAGCAGTAGCTAAACTTGATTGTTCCATTTTGGCCTCACTCCAAGGTAAATCTTCCGGAAACACCAAACGTTCCACGCTCGAAAATGATTGTTTCAAGAAATCGGACATTGGGGACATAATACGAGCCTCAGAAAAAACCGCCCCCTTGTCATTACAATCAATAACTTTGTTGTCTGCTATCCTTCCAGCATAAGGATAGTAGACGCTCAAAAGATTAGATAATGAATTTTCAAGAATTGTAGCAGACAAAGGAGGGGATGATTTTTTCGTTATAATGTTATTATTTTTGGGATAAAAAAGAGTGATTGGTATAAAATTGCGACATTCGATTTGATCCAAGAAACAAAGATTGTAATGCCTTAGATGTTGTGGTGTCGGAGAGGAAGGAATGACCATCTTCTCAGAAAGTAATTGCAAGTTTGGAGCTTCCATTATTGAACAAGTATGTATGTATGTGTAACAGCCAACTTTATTACAAGGTTTGGATGCAGTTATTACAGTACAATTTAGTATAGCAAAAGAGAATTGGGAGGAGGATAGGCATATGATATACTCCGTATATGCGTATGCTATATATAGGGTGAAAATTTGACTCCGTTTAATATAGTTTGAACATGCAAATAAAAACGTTCCCACGCACGTCAAGATATTATTAGTAATAGGGCCGTTAGCAAACGTATCGATTCAGAAAAATTCGAATTATTTGGATCGAAAAGGTGTGGCTCGATGTTTGGCTCGGAGTATCAAATATCAAACCAAATGTTGAGATTGAGTATTTTTCAAACCGAGCCAAACCGGTCGAAAAGGTTCGGCTCGGTCACTATATATGTATTTAATGATAAAATCAGTATCAACCCACATATATTTCCTTCTATGTACTCATCTCATTCTTTCATCTCCACTCTCCAGATCCCCCTTCGGCCCTCTCTCATCTCTTCTCTTCTCAAAAGCCGTTCCCCGCCTCGCTCATCACCCTCATGAGGCATGACATCATACTCATCCACATCAATTCTCCAAATCCCCTCCCTCTCACCTTTAATTTGTTTATATAATTGTAGCTTCAATTACTATTTCAATTGTTATTTTTTCAATTTTTTTGTTCATATAAGGTTTACGTTCTTGATTTTTCTTTCAATGGTTACCAAGCCACACGTGTTCGGCTCGAACCTTCAAACTCATGCCAAACGCCAATTTTTAAGGTTTAACCACCCAAATGTGTTCGGCTCGAAAAGGTTTGACCTCTCAAATCTCAAGCCAAACCTCCAAATATTCTACTCGGTTACAGCCCTAGTTAGTATTAAATAAATGGTGAGGTTGCTTGTTCCCACATTAAAATTATCTTCGCCTTTAAATTTTATTTATCTGAAGCAAGATAGACAAATGAAAGGAGAGTAAATTGTCGAAATGGTCCCTGAAAATGGTACCAGATTGTATTTTGGTCCCGAATAGTAATACGGTTATAGTATAATCCTCGAAAATAGCCTGAAAGTTGCACTTTAGTCCCAGGTTAACTTTCCCGTTAGCATTTAATGTCAACACGCAGTTTTGGGTTAAAATTAGGCCAAATCTTTTAATACTTGAATATACTTTTGGTGCCAAAGTGAAATTTCCAATCCTTTTCATGTCAAAACCCACATTCTTCCTCCATCAACAACAAAAACATGAGAGGCTGGGTTGGTGGCGGGCAACAACAGGTTGAATTGATGAAATTCCAAAGGGGGTAGTGGGGTTGAAGGTGGTTTTTGGATGCCAAGCAAATCCTCCATCAATGGTGTATGAATCTGTGCCTGTAGCCCAAGGAAAGGCTGTAGCAAAAAAACTGAGGCTTTTTGGAGTTAACATACATGAAGTAGTGTCCCATAACTGAGAACAATGAACATGAGATATTTGCCTAATTCTTCCAACTCATTTGCCTAATTCTTCCAGCAACCCATGCCTAATTCTTCCAACCCATCTCTTTCATTACCCCATACTTTGCTCATCCAAAACATCCTCAAAGAGTTTTTCAAGAAATGCTAACGGGAAAGTTAATTTGGGGACTAACACATCCTTAAAGAGTTTAAACATTAAAATGTTGCACCCCAGCTCCTTGATGTTAACTTTTGATATTAAAGTTAACGGAGAGTGTATTTCACTTACTTATTTAGTATGTACAATTGAAAAAAACTAGCAAAAGTCGTTATAAATAAAATAACAAAATATCATATATTCCTCTAAATTATATTAGATGACATCTAATGATGAATATATTTTAATTATATTATAACATATTTCAAAATAAATATTTTAAAATATTTTCTAAAATATCTAATTATATTAATTTTATAGTTATATAAATTAAACAACAAATTATTATTTAAATAATCTTATGCTATATAATACTTATATCAAATTTAAGTTACCGTTTAATTAGATAATTAGTGCAACAATAGTTCTTATCCTATATAATTAATAATTTTTAATGATCATATTTATTTAATTCTCTTATGGACTTGTAGTATATATCAACCTTGGATGATATTAATAATTTATATTTTACATATTATATATATTTAGGACTATATGATAGTGTTCTTCATTTTTCTAAACTTTCTAAGGTTAAATTTTTATGAAAGAAAGCTTATATTATAATATTAAATAAAGTCATATTTATAAATGTGTACATATATTATATATATTTGTACACATCTCATGTTTCCTCAATAATATTAATCATGTAAGAGAAAATTAAATATTCATAGATTTTTTAACAGATTAGAAATGTTAACTTTAACATGAAACTTAACATCAAGGGAGTGTACGCGCGTGGTTCAACATTTTAATGTTTATAAAGAGACATCATGCTTGTTTAAGTTTATGATAAAATATGATATACATTTTCAAGTTTATAAGGTATAGTGCTAATTACCCAAGTGATTTATACAAAGATTTGGTGATGTTTAAGAAAAATTTAGACGATTGTCAGATGTCAGAAAAAGATCTAGAAACAAGATCTAATATTATTCCTTGCTGATGCTTTGGGTTATATATATTCAAATCAAAGGGCTCGTACATTTCATATTGATTATATATAATAGATCCCTTTTGTCTTAAAAATTGGCCCATGCATTCCACTAAATCTTAATAAAAATAAGACTAAAAGATACTCTATATATTTAACTACAATGTGAACAATTCTAAAATACTGAAAAACTTAACAAACTATCTTGGCTATCTACATTAGTGATTGGAACATAATTAGTTGTAAACATGGCGGCACGTATTTATTAGAAAAAAAAGATTTGATTAACAAATTAGTCAAAAACACAGCGCTTTGTTTTAAAGTAATGATGACTAAATATAACATCTTATTAGTTGTAAACATGTGTTAAGCAATAATTATATAGTATCATAAAATAGAACTGAATACAGCTATAGTTGCAAAATTAATTATTCGACATAGTTTTTAAAATAACATATAATTGTTACCAACCTAGCACTACTACAAAATGTCACTTAGACGACACCCACTTAGACAACCCTTGAGAAAAGGGGTCATCTAAGTGGCACTTGGACGACCTCAAACGGGGGGGTCGGCCAAGTGAGAACTTAGACGACCCCATGTGGTGTCGTCTAAGTTATTTTGAAATTAAAAAAAAAAAGAAAAAATTGTAGCACTTGGACGACCCCACGCGGGAGGGTCGTCCAAGTTGATTAAATGATAAAAAAAAAAAAATTAAATTGTAGCACTTGGACGACCCCACGCGGGAGGGTCGTCCAAGTGATTAAAAATTAAAAAAAAAAAAATTAAATTGTAGCACTTGGACGACCCCACGCGGGAGGGTCGTCCAAGTGATTAAAAATTAAAAAAAAAAATTATTTTCGGGTTATTTCACCCCCCCCCCCCCCCCGCCCCCCCCCCCCCCCCCCCCGTCAGTTCGAAAAAACTGAACCAGAGAGCACGCACATACAGTGCTCCAAAACCCCACCCCCAAATCAAACAAGCTCCTCCTCCTCCTCCTCCTCCTCCTCCTTTGTTCAAGGACTCGATTCATCTTCTTCCCAAGCTCCCCCTCCTTCTCCATTGTTCAAGTAAGTATTTTTTTTAATTTTTGGTTTATTATTGTAATTTAAGTTTGAATTAATTAGTTATTTTGTTTATTGAAATAATTAGCTTGCATTTATTTGTTAACTTGTACATACTATTAACTATTTCGAAACTAGATTAGTTTGTTGATTGAAATTACTTAATTAGTTATTTCTTTTACAGCTTTCTTTGTTTATAATAATAATCCTAACATTTGATTCTAATTTTCAGTATTCTCGGACACACCATTACGATAAATTTCCGGAGAGAAGAATTACTTCAGTTCAACATGGATGGTGCAGTTATTTCTACCACAAATTCATCGCTGAACCTAGTGCGTCTGAGATTTAGTTGAATTATTGTATTTATACACTAGTTGAAGTACTAATTAGGTTTTAAGATATTTTTCACTTAGTTTTTTGTTCTTAATGTTTATTTTTATATTGTTTAGTTTGTCTTCGTCTAACTATGTATTTATTGTTTTTATGCCCATTTTGGGAAGACCCGAAATACATTGTATTATTATTTTTCTTAGTTAACGTGTAAGCCCCAGGCGTGGGTTTAAACCAAAATAATTGTTTGTATATATATAATATAATTCAGGTTAAATATTATAATATTAATTAAAAAAAAAAAAAATCACTTGGACGACCTCACACGGGGGGGTCGGCCAAGTGCTCACTTGGACGACCTCACACGGGGGGGTCGGCCAAGTGCTCACTTGGACGACCTCACACGGGGGGGTCGGCCAAGTGATCACTTGGACGACCTCACACGGGGGGGGTCGGCCAAGTGCTCACTTAGCCGACCCCCCCGTGTGAGGTCGTCCAAGTGGCTCACTTGGCCGACCCCCCCGCGTGAGGTCGTCCAAGTGAGTTCCACTTGGCCGACCCCTCTAATCCCAACCCTTAAATGTGTCGTCTAAGTGACTTTTATGGGGTTGGCTAAGTGATATTTTGTAGTAGTGTAGACGAAGCTTGGACAATATTTAATTTTTGTAGTAATAAAAATTAAACAAAATGTTAATGCTTCAAGAAATTATTAAAGTTTGTGAATCGTGAAAATTGAGAAATAATTTGATCATATTTCGAGAAATTCATAAGGGCAATAAAGTTTAAATTCACATCATTCATCAAATATATATTACTATATTGGTTATCGTTATTATGAAGCAATAATGAGCGAGTAGTAGTATTACTATCTTTAGTATGATAATGAAAAGTATTTTGTTTTATAATGATGTAGAATATAATTAGTTGAGAACATGTGGTTAGTAATAAATTTATACTATTGATTAAAATGTAGAAGCACATATTAGTAATACTAGCTACACAAATTTGACTAGAAACTATTAAAAATTATTAATTTATTAAAGTTGACCAATATTATTATTATTACGATTTTGGTGTTAAATATACATTTGAGAACGTACACTTTCCATCGCCAATGCGTAGTTTTTTATTCTTCTTAATTATATTACTATCCATGTTTGTTACATGTACGTGCTTACTGCTTTCTTCTATTTATTTATATTCATCCTGTTTCATTTATGAGTTGATTAACTAATTTTTACAATATTAATGTTCTTTTAAGAAGTGAAGTTGGCCGGAAATAAAAAATAACACATACACACATACAAACAATATATTTCAAAGAACTTTCAATATCAAATTTCAAATACAAATTTTCTATTAGATATTTTCTTTATTGACATTTTAATATGTATACTTTAGAGCCGCACACATCTAGAAAAGTCATTATTTTATTACTTTTATTTGTCAAGTATTTTGTATTATCATAATCTTTCAAATGTATCATTAACTAATGAAATAAAATATCTTTATAGAATAATAAGATAATAATGTTTCCAGATTTAAGAGATTTTGTTTACAATAAGATAAAAAGATTATTTCGTACCAAAAGATCTTGTTTACAATAAAATAAAAAGATACTTTTTCAAATGTATCATTAATAAGGAACTTTATATATATGATCAATTAACATTTTATATTATTGAATATTGTATATCCTAAAAATAAATTAAAAAGATAACAATACAGATTATTTATTAAAGGGATAATATATATATAGAAAGGGGTAACATTTCCAATATGGAGTATTTAATTAAGGGTTTTTCTAAAATGTGCCCTTAGGGCACATGTTAAGAAACTAATAAGGGAACACAATTGTTAATTAAATGTATTTGAAATTTGAATGTTACCTTATATGCTTATGAATATTACCTTATATGCTTACGAATGTTAAATTGTATTACCATATTAAGTGCTTAACATGTGCCCTTAGGGCACATTTTAGAATGACCCTTTAATTAATTTGTGGTATATATGGTCATATAAACATTTGTGATCCGTGTGATTGGATGCACTACTGCTACAAATAAGCTCATATAATAATCATCACGTGATATATGTTAACGATATATGTTAATATGCACACCCATATCGGATATCGGTGTACTTCCGGGTCAATATATAAGATCTTGGGCTACTTTCCCTATTGTCAATTGGTTTTAGAGTGGAACACTGGAACCTCATAATTTTAACATGGTATCATGAGCCAGCCCGAGTTATTGAGGCACGTGTAACCCCGCCGATGTTGTTCCGGCAATTAATACCGTCATGAAAAAATCCGCCGATGATTGGGTTACACGTGAGGGAGAGTGTTAAGATGCACACAAACATATGATATCGGTGTCCTCCCGGGTCAATATATAAGATCTTGGGGCTACTCCCCTTATTGCCAATTGCTATTAGAGTGGAACCTCATGATCTTAACAATTGGCAAAAGGAGGAGTAGCCCAAGATCTTATATATTGGCCCGGGAGGACATCGATATCCGATGTGAGTGTGCATCTTAACAATATATGCAAAATAAGGGGCAATAGAGACCCGATATTGACATTTGAGTTGACATGCATATGATACCACCAATCCAAGCTGGTGAAGTTTAGATAGTTGGATCTTTAGACTGTACGAAGAGTTAATTTGTCAAAATGATCTTAGTAAGTAAGTGGAAATGGTGCACTTTGGTTTCCGTTAGTGGTACCTTTGTGAATACAGTTTCATAGTGTTTATTTTACTTTTTTGTTTGAAAAAGGCTAACTTTTGGGACAAATTACAATTTTGATCAATTTTGGGATCAAAATTATCTTATTTTTGGGGCAAATATAACCTTTTTTAAAATATGGGCTCAAAATTTTGGTCCAATTTTTCTTCAAATTCAGCTTTGCCTCAAAAGTCAACCTTTTTCGATAGTCGATGTACAGTTCTAACGAAAATGTTAATTTATGAACCAAAACCACCTAAACATACACTATCAATCAACATAAATATAATATAATTAAACAAGTAGATGATTAATTATTAATGTTAGGAATTATTGTCCTTCGGATAATTCCCCCAACCCAAGAATCCCAATGACAACGAAAAGAATAAAGTGCGGAATTAAACAGACACGAGGATTTATACAGGTTCCCCCACAATGTGTAAGGTACGTCCTGTTGCTGCTGCAGATTCCACTATCAATGAATATAGATTGTTACACAAGTCCTACCAACTAGCTAGTCTAACAGTTGAGTACTTTCTTATACACCGAAAGTCTCAACAACAAAGCCTAACCAAGAACAAAGATAAACTCTCTAAGTTCTTCAAGAATATTAGAGCCCTAATATTCTTTCTAGGACAATTCTCCCTATGTGTCTACATTGTGTTTTAGACTTGGACAAGTTAGAATCATAGGAGAATCCCGCTATTTATAGGCAACAATGCGATACTAGGCCTAATGCTATTAGGAAATAACTTCTCCGTCAAGAAAAGACCTTTCTTTTCTTGCACTCCAATTATTTCCTAAAAGCCCGTCCGAAACCTATTTTTGCCAGCTGTCATAATTTTGCCCCCATTGGCTCAGCTCAGCAAATATGGCTTCACAACTCAACAATTAACTTAGTACTTGTTGAGACCATTTTTTCAATTGTCCCTCATCGTACAAATATAATATAATTGCGAAAATTATCGTTACAGGTGACCGTGACAAGTAACTAAAAGTAGAATATACAATCAACATGAATATAATTCATCAATAGTTTGTTCAAAGTTTTATAATTCAACTCTATAATTGAAACACTGTGTTGGTGTGTATAACATTTTAGGATAAGATAGAAACAATGGATTTGTTGTGGTTTATTTGAGATGGAGATCTCGTATTGAAACTTATTATGGGATATAATTTTTCGGGATAAATTTGTATCGGATATTCCATTAGGGGTTATATGCCCCGATGAAAATCCTTTATTCATGTCCCGATTGGATCAAGCAGGTGTTATATAAGTCTCGGTTAGAGCATTTTGATATCACAAGATTTTCAAGACCTCCATAACAAAATGTAAGCATGCTGCTTCCAAGGGCATAAGTTTAAATTACTAAATAAGAAACTACTACCTCCATCCCTTTTTATAAGACCCATTTACTTTTTCACGGTCTCCGAAACACGATTTAAAATGTAAATATTTTAAATTTTACATGTGTAAAAATTAGAAGACCTTGATATTTCAAAAATATATATTGAGAGGAATCTAACAAGATCCAATTTGACTATATTATTTCTTATGGGTTAATAAAAATTTACGTCAAAACTTTCGAAATTTGACCCAAAAAGTCAAAATGGTTCTATTAAAAAGGGATGGAGGAAGTAGTAAAATGGCTCCTCGGCCACCTCAATGACCTCACTCTCAAGCTGAATTCATCAGTGTGTGTTCTTTGTTCTATTTCTTATCCCAGATCACATAGCGTGTTCCAAAGCTAACACCAAATCTTTCACCCTCAATCCCGTCGCCCCCACACTCCACCATGGTTCTTGTGCGCAAATGGTTCCTAATATTAATAAAAAAATGTGTATTTTGGTCTCCTTTTTGAGATCAGAGACATTAGATTTTCAAGGAACGTATTACAATTTCCGTCATCGATAAAAATTGACTTATTTATAGTATGAGGTGAATCATTTCATGAAAAAATCTGCTACTAATGATCAAATCAATGAGTCACTATAGATGCAATTTCTCATAAAAAATCATCCTGTGGCACTATAGTTATGTTAGGTCCTCAAAAACTGTCTCGTCGCATATATATCAATACTTTTAATATCGAAAACTTATCACGTGACACTTCAAATTCTTGCAATCACAAAAAGATCGCAACATATATATCACGATCTCGATTCAATAAAAAAAAATGGTAAACTTAACAACGAAGTTAAATGAGCAACAACAACTTGAATACACATAACTAACTGATCAATCTCTTTGCAAGTATTTGTATATAGTACACAAGCAACCCAACAAATACATCACACACGTTCAACACAAAAAAATAAGCAATTATGCAAGGAATTGAAGTATTGCAGATTTCAGCTCGCAGATGTTGTACCTTGTAAGAAAAAATTAAAAAAAGAACAAACAAACAAAAACATGCATGTAATCAGAAACTTGGATCTAAAGTAGCATATTTAAGAATCTCTTCATCCCTCAAGAACTCCTTCATGATCTCCTCATCAAGAATTGCTATGGCTTCAACTCCACCATTATTAGGAGAATCAAACAACACAAAGATATTTCTATTTGGCAAAGCTCCAAAGCTCACTTTTGAAGGCTTTCCCCACCCGAAATCTATGTCGTAAAGAGGGTAGTCACACAAACTAGTAGACAATCTCAGGTCAGCCGAATAATCGCTTGGCAGATTCTCCATTTCTTGTTCGATTGCTAATCGAATGCCGTCTTTGCTTAGTCTTTTGAATAACTTGAATTGCCTGATCTTTTCCCTCCTTATTCTGCTCACCAATGTTGGTAACTTCAACTCATCTTCATCCTTTATTCGAAGGACGATCAGAGAACAGAAATTTCCCATTAAGTTATTCAATTCTGGGCTTATGAGCTTGCGGAAATTGAGAGGCATGGAAATAACAAATGGAGTAAAAGAAGACGACGATGATGCCATCATTGTTGTCTTCTTCTGTACTCTGGCTAAAGAGGCATTCAAAAATGCGGTCACGATTTCAGCTTTAGTTGGATTCTTGACATTGCATTGAGAAGAAACAAGAGCCATGAGATGATCAAGTTTCGATACATGAAATCGAAACCTTCTGGCATCATGTTCGTCGTGTTTCACGTGGGACATTTGCGGAGTGAATGGATCATCGTTTGGTGGAATTAGAGAAGACGCAAAAAGCTGTGGCGACGAAAAGGATTGTCCTCGAGCCAGAGCAGACCAATGGCGTAGGAAATTGCAAATAGTGTTACTATCACCAAGCTTGTGACATAGACAGAGGCTTAATGCTTTCCCCCCACAATCAAAATGAGTAAGTCTAGCAATAGCTAAACTTGATTCTTCAAGTTTCGTTTCACTCCAGGGCAAATCCTCGGGAAACACTAAACCTTGCACGTTCGAAAATGGTTGTTTCAAGAAATCCGACATAGGGGACATAATACGTGCTTCAGATAAAATCGCGCCCTTGTCATTACAATCGACAACCTTATTGTTCGCAATCCTTCCAGCATAAGGATAGTATATGCTCAAGAGATTAGACAATGATTTTTCAAGAGTGATAGACGATGGAGGGGGCGACTTTTTCTCTATAATGGTATTATTTTTGGGGAAAAATAGAGTCATTGGTAAGAAATTGCGACATTCTAATTGATCCAAGAAACTAAGATTGTAATGTCTGAGATGTTGAGGTGTAGGAGATGAAGGAATCACTATTTTTTCAGATAATAATTGAACATTTGGAGCATCCATAATTGGATTGAGATTCTCTGTATTTGAGTAAGTATATATGTTAAGAGTGAAGTTGACAAGCAAGTACCAATAATATGCACTGATTTAATCTCTATGAGAGCTTAATATAGCCGAAGGGCATTGCTACTTATAAGGTCTAACCGAACTTATGACATGAAGACTTGACATATATGAAAAATAGCTTGAAACCTCAACTTGGATCGAACGCATTATCGAACCGATACTTGTAAATAACCTTTCAATTTTTTGATATTTTTTCTATTTGGCCGTTCATACTCCCATACTCGTACCTAACATTGATTTTTATTGATCATATTTTTAATATCTGATTCTCGGTTGACTGTTTATGCACTTATGTTGAATATATAAATCTATTTAATGTCTAATTGTTTAGGTAAAGGTGGTTCATAAGATGTTTTATCATAGACATGGAAGGGTACAAAACTCTGTGATGGTTATTCTAAACTTAGGACAAATGGCAAATAAATGAATTGACATATGTTTTGACAAGAATATGGAGCTTCAAAATGTAACTATTAATTGTCCTCTTGCCACATTATATTTAGGTAAATTATCATAAAAGATTGGGAGGCAAAAGAAGGATCATATTATAAGAGGACAAAAAATGTTACTCCCATTATCTAAGAATCATATTTCAAATCGAGTCAATATATAAGATATTAAGCTATTTCTTCTATAGTCAATTGGTTTTAGAGTGGAACCAATAGACTCTTAACATGGTATAAGAGCCAACCTCGAGTTAACGAGGCACGTGTAATCCCGTCGGTATTGTTTCGGCAAATAATACTAGCGAGGAAAATTCCGCTCACAATCGGGTTATACGTGTGGGAAAGTATTAAGATGCACATCCTACATCAGAAGTCGGTGTCCTCGCGGGTCAATATATAAGATCTTGAAATACTTTCTCTATTGTTAGTTGATATTATAGTGAAACCTGATATAAGCTCTTAATATATACTCCCTCCGTCCCTAAAAGATTGTCACATTTTGACTTTTGTTGGTCAAACATTAAAAAATTTGATCATAAATTCTCATTAAACGATAAGAAATAGTAATAGTCTTGTGAGATCTTGTTAGATTCGTCTCAATATATATTTTTGCAATATCAACTTTCTATAATTTTTTCGCATGTAAAATAAGAGATATTTATGTTTTAAATCGTGTTTTGTTGATTATGAAAAATCAAAATGTGACAATCATTTAGGGATGGAGGGAGTACTATATAATTGAAGGGGTGATTTATACCGTACCTTTATACAAAAGTTTTAAAAAATTATTATATATGATATATCCTCTGCACTTTATTTACCTAGTACGTTTGGGTTTAATTTTATTAAAGTCTTTATTAAATGCAGAATAACATATAATTTTCTACATTATTTTAATGTATTATGTTTTAATAATTATCTTATATTATTTGATTAGTTAGTTATATTGATATATGTACTTATTTTTAGTGCGTATATATATCTTGTTATGCGATATGTTATTTATTTTGTTATATTATTTTAGAGTTCTCGTATTCCATAGTATTTTATATGCTATATTAGATACAATATAGACCTTATGATTTTTTCCTAATATTAAGTTTTGTAAAAGATATCATATACTTTTTTCTTTCAAAAATATTCGTATCTTAAATATAAAGTTTTTTTATGGTACATCATGTTTCCATGGTTGTATTAAAGCCTTATTTTTATTTTGTAACCTCAACTATTGACAAATTTTCAAATTGTACCCTAACACTTTCCTAAACCTCAAATTGCACTCTAAACTTTATTTTTTTCATTTTGCACCCTTAAATCGATTTTTCAGCCAAATAAGGGCAACCGGAATACGACATATACTAAACTTTTGGGGTATAATTCACAAATAACAAAACTTGTTAAATTAAAAATAAAGTCCACCACTTCATCTTCTTCATCAAACCCCCACCATCTTCATCTTTTTCATCAAATCCCCACCACCACCACCACTCAAACCTTTATGCCAAACTGTATATACACCAAATTGAAAAACATAACTCTCCTTATTACAAATCAAAAAAACTTCACTAAAAGAGATAATCTGAGTGAATTCAACTACCCATCTGACAAATACAACTTGAAAAGCTCCCACTCAATATGCTATTTAATATTCTTCTCATTCTCCAATTCTTTCCTCAACTGTTGATTCATTTGCATAAGCTTTTCCTTCCTACTCACCTCACCACTTCCTCCTCCTCCACCCAATGATGCATAACCTTTGTTTTTTGTTCTTCCAACCCCTTTCCCTCCTCCTTGCACATTATCAGACCACTACCCCTGTACAAAACCACGACACCCTCCCCTCCCCCACCTTACGAAAATCGCGACCCTCCCCCCTGTACAAAATCGGACCACCCTCCCCTCCCCCGCCTTACGAAAATCGCGACCCTCCCCCCTGTACAAAATCGGACCACCCATTGCATAATCGTGAACCCCCCTTGTAGAGATCGGGACTTGCTCCCATTTCAAAATCATTAGATATGAAATCATGACCTTTCACTTCGAAACGAATTGACCTAGTAGCCTCAGATCTGAAGCATGCACTTGATTCGAAAATTGGATATTTATTCTTAAACGGAGTGGTTGAGGGGTGTTGTGTTGCGTTTTTCCGACAAATTATTGATCGTCGGAAGTCGTTGGAGGAAGAAGAAGCTTTGAGTGGTGATGGTGGTGGGGATTTGATGAAAAAGATGAAGAGGGTAGGGGTTTGATGAAGAAGATGAAGGTGTTGGGATTTTTTTTTTAATTTAACAAGTTTTGTTATTTGTGAATTATGCCCCAAAAGTTTAGTATATGTGGTATTCCAATTTTGCCCTTATTAAATATCCATCATATTTGGTTGAAAAATCGATTTAAGGGTGCAAAATGAAAAAAATAAAGTTTAGGGTGCAATTTGAGGCTTAGGAAAGTATTAGGGTGTAATTTGAAAATTCACCGATAGTTGAGGGTGCAAAATGAAAATAAGCCTATATTAGATGATTGCAAAGAAAATTTTAAAAAATATAATGTACTTAATTATTTTAGCGCCAAAATTAGTTTTAACTTAAGTTGAATACCAACGAAGTATATATATATGAGGCCACATTTTCAAGTTTGCACGAGCTCTCAAATAAAAGAAGCATTTGAACTTTGAAGGATATATAATTTGACCGAAACTTCTTGAAGAAACAAAACAATGAATTTTTTTTACTTAAAGCAGATAATTGCATATTTAGTTTAATATATTGGAATGTAGTTGTAATTTAGTCTCAGATAGTTATAACATCACAAATTAATCTCTGAAAATGATATAGATGTTGCATCATAGTCCCCTAATCAGTAACAGTATAACTACGTACCTGAAATCAAAGTACAATTTCATCTCACTATCTGGGCCAAATTGACAATTGTTCCCTTTATTCAACTATTCAATTTCTGTTACATAGTTATGACTTTAGTTTGCTTCCTTTTTGCTATGCTTAATTCCAATTAAATGTTAGGAAAATTATAACGATGATTATAGAATTATTATGGAAATTTCCAACTTATTATACATTATTATTAGTAAGGCTCGTTAGGCCATTTTGCCAATGGATAAACAACAGTTAACACCCGTACATCACATTAGACTCTACTGATCTCAAACAAGATCTAAGTGAATGGATCATCGTTAGGAGGGAGTAGAGAACACAAAATAACGTGTGCTGACAAAAATTATTGTCGTCGAACCGGAGCACATCAATGGCGTAACAAATTCCAAACAGTGGTACTATCACCAAGCTTATGACATAACACTATCGTTATGTACTTTTCGTCAAAATTTAACGTCTACATCCGCTAAAATTGAATTGTTTCCGCATTGCCCATATTTATTAAATTCAGGACTTCTCTAAATTTGAAAACTATTAGGTTTCCGTACCAAAGTTCAATTTAATTAAGTCTGTATCGTCTACCAATTTTACAATATCTCTTTTTGTTAGATTAAGATTTCATTGTGGTGTCCTTTATCATTTCTTTCATTTTTACTAGAATTGCCGAATTTATTAGATAGGTATGAGCTATCTCGAAAAAGTTTATTTTTCTCTTTGATTTGTTACGTATCTTTGTTGAGAAAATTGTTGAAATGGTTCTCGATAGTATGACCGAGTTGCACTTTGGTCCCAAATAGTTACACGCTTGCACGTTAGTCCCCGAAAGTGGCAAACAAGTTGCACTTTAGTTCTCGAGTCAAGTTTTTCATTAACATTTCAGGTTTAAACGTTAAAATTGGAGTAAAAATATAATTTTTAAGACAAAAAGAAATTCCACAACCCCGTCCCACTAAAACTTCCTTTCTTCCTCACCCCAATTAGGGTTGTGGAGTAAACATTTTGGCACAAATTGGGGCAAAAAATCAACTTTAAGTCATAAAAATTGTATTTTTACTCTAATTTTAACGTGTAAACCTGAAATGTTAACGGAAACTTTGACGTGGGGACTAAAGTGCAAACTTTTGGACATTTTCAAGGACTAATGTGCAACCGTGTAATTATTGGAGACCAAAGTGCAACTCGATCATACTATCGGGGACCATTTCAGCAATTTTCTCTATCTTTATTTATATAGTACATATATACCACATATATATATGTATGTATATATTTTTCTTTATTTTCTTGTCATTTTCCTCGTAGTTTAAACTACTTGATTGGTCTATTCTTTTTTAAAGAAAACTGAAACGAATTTCTCAATAGTTAGAAGTTCAAAATCTATTAAACTAAAATTATTCGATTCAAAATAAACTAAAGTCTCTCTTTTCAACCAATATCATGAACCATTTAAGTATACTGCACATTTTACAGAAATTAAATATAACTTACACATATTATCTGATATCGTTTTAACTATTTTTCTCCCTAAGATAACTTTTTTTAAAGTAATGGCCACAACATTATTAGTTGTTATTTTAAAGTAATGGCCACGAACATAATTAGTTGTAAACATGTAGTAAGCAATAATGATATAGTATCAATAAATAGAACTGAATACAGCACTACTAGTTACACAAATTTGACCAATAATAACTAGAGGAAATACTACTGTTTTATCAAAGTTGACCAGAATAATTGTTTGTTAAATATTTTGGTGTTAAATATGAGATTCAGTTTCGATGGCCAATGCATGGTTATTTAATGTTTTTATTTTAATGACCATGCATGTTACAGTACGTGCTTAATGCCTTTATTTATTTATGTATCCCTTTCATTTAATAAAACAGCACGCATATGTATGTATAGAATCTTTAATTATAGATATAGACACTATCATGTGTGGACATAACCAAGAGATGATCGATCACCTCTTTCGCTTATGCCCAAAACTCACCTCATTCTGGTCATCTTATAAATTATTCAATTTCCACAATCCCGACACCAATATTGTCCACATTTTAAACCGCTCCCTCAAATACAAACCTAAAGCTATCCAATCTGTAACCCACCCTGTCTGCATACTTATATGTAACCTATGGAGTATATGGTTATATAGAAACAAACTACTTTATCAAAAACTAACCTTTCACCTCCCACAGCTTATTGCATTAAGAAATACTACATTACGCCAATGGAAACAACTCAAGTTACTTAATCAGTCAAATATACTTGCTAAACAGTACAACACATACAACCTCCAACAAATCTCTCATTTTCAACCTCACAAAAGCAAAGACAATACGCACACTATTTTTTTCCATATCAAATATAAGCCACAACTACATATACATATCCAAGGAACATTACTAAACACTCACCTAACATTCACAACTACCATAAATATCTCTCATATCCACACCCATGAAGCAATCCAATACCCTCTCTACATACTTCAATCAATCATACTTGCAATACTTCTTGCCACCAAATCCCGATATAGTTCTCTTTCAAATACTATATATCTTGTTTTTGATGTCTTTTTATCACAGATTCTAGTTAGATCTATGCAACAGGTCTTTATTACTTCGGACTGGAGAAGTTTTCTGGACACCCATCTGCCGCATGCAACAAGCATTTACATTAGAACATCACCCGTGGTACCTTTTGATATGCTCCAGAATAGTCTCCTAAATGTTAGATCTGACTTTGTTACATAGATAGCAGATCTAACTCTTTTGTATGGTACTTTATGTTTACGTACTTTGTCTCTCAGAACACTATTTTCAGTTAATATATTGTGTGAATTATCAAAAAAAAGAATCTTTAATTATCCTTCCTATAATAGTTTCTTCTATTGGTGAAAAGATAAGTTATTAAATTTTAGTCAAAGATTTCTATAATTGTTCTATTATAGTTTAAACTCTTTCTGTCTCTTGAAATTTGACGATTTTATCAATTTTCTCCTTAAAGTTTTAAAATGGATTTATTGTCCCTTAAAATATATGACTAGTTCAAATAATTCATAGAACAAGTAGACCAGTTCGTCAAAGTTCAGGAGACAGGAAGAATTTTAAGGCTTCTATTTATCAATTGTAGGTAATATTATGTATGATTTTTCTATAATGGTCCTACAAGCACATGTTAAGAATTAAAAACGGAAACAAAACAAAATCTATGTAACCATATAAGTATAAATTTGGTAGATATAGTTGAAAAAAAATTGACAGATCGACACCTTTTGACAACAAGATTTAAATTAAATATTAGCACCCTTCATTTCTTTTTTACAAAACCATAGGATCCCACCCTTGAAAACGACTATTCTGCCCCTACCCTTTCATTTCCTTCCTCACATCCACGATTTCATATTCCACCTCACCACCACTACCACCACCACCATTACCATCACTATCACCAACCATCACCACATTTACATCTTCTTACTCATAAATACATTTACATCTTCTTTTTCCTCACATCCATCACCACATCCACCTCACACCTTCTTCCTTTCTTTTCTTCTTCTTCCTCACAACCACCATCCCACCATCCCAAGTTTGCGGTCACCACCCCTACCACCCTACATCTGCCAGCCCCACCCTTACCACCACCCCTCCAAAAATCCGCCATCCTCACAACCCCAAATGTTCGACCACAACCCTCTTTCCTCATGCAATCGCGCTTTAATTAGGGTGGGGTTATATTTTTAATTTTTCGATTGGGGGTGGAAGTTTTATTGCGGATTTAGAAAAAAATGGGGATGGGGGAGGGTTATTGGTGAAGTGGTGATGGTGTTGGTGTTGGTGTTGGTGATGTTAATTGGTGGTTGGTGTTGGTGGGTTCGTGAGTTGATGAATAAAAGTGACAAGAAGAAGAAGATGATACATGTTTGTGACAACAACGACTAGGATACACATAACTAAATGGTCGTGGTCCTTGCAAGTATAATCAATACTATGTATAGTGTGGGAAGTCCTAATTTATTTGAACCCTAAACACACATCTAACATATCCAAGTGGCATCACACTAACGTAACATGTGTCCATTTATAAATATTAAAAATAGCTGCTATATTAACCACCATATGGAGAGCTAATTTCTGGAATGGTCCCAGTAAGTGTGGGGGGGGGGGGTTTGGTGCAGTTTGGTCCCCGAAAGTGACATGGTCCCTAAAAGTGTGTATAATGGTGCATTTTTGTCCCTGATCCATTAATATTGACGGTTTTCGGCATGCATAGTGAAGTTTTGGGGCAAAAAATGAAACTTTTGAGAAGTTGGTTACCTTAATGAAATTTGGAGGGGCAAAATGACTAAATTACCCCTGATATTTTTATAGTAAACTAAAATTTTTTCCTAAAACAACTACCAAAATAGAACATTTTTTTACTAGGAAAAACAATCGAAAAAATTTGAAAAACAAATTTCAAACAAAAATCGAGAAAAGAAAAAAAAAAGTGAATCAAGGGGTAATTTAGTCATTTGTCCCCCCGTTTCATTAAGGTTACCTACTTCTCAAAAGTTTCATTTTTGCCCCAAAACTTCACTATTCACGCTGAAAACTGTCAATGTTAACGGATCAGTGACAAAAATGCACCATTATACACACACTTTCAGGGACCATTTCCGCAAGAGCGCCACCTTCGAGAACTAAACTACACCAGACCCCTACTTACTAGACCAATCCAGCATATAACTCCCATATGGATATATATGTTTAATCATTTTTGTTACAAATAACAATAATTTTTATATAGTAATAATTGTCCAATACTTTCAGTTATATATATTTATTTAGACACATATGTTTAGTGTTATTTTTTAAAATAATTATTTATTTTTATATAATCATTGTCCAATATTTCCTAAAAATTCAAGTGTGCATCATATGTAATCATTTTTTCATTTTCTTCTTTTACAACAACAAATTAATTGAATTATAATTTCAACTATAAAAAAATTATTACGAAAAAAAATTAAAATCTTCACACAAACTGTACTCAAACGACTAGTAGATAAAGTACACAATCAACCTAACAAACATATCACAAACGTTAAACACAAAAAGAGGTAATTTTGCAAGGAATTGAAGTAATGAAAATGTTATAACTTGTAAGACAAACTGGACAAAAAACAGAAAAAAAAGACGAACAAACAAAAACATGCATGCAATTAGAAACTTGGATCTAAAATAGCATATTTAAGAATCTCTTCATCCCTCAAGAACTCCTTCATGATCTTCTCATCCATAATTCCTACGGCTTCAACTCCACCATTATCAGGAGAATCAAACAATCCAAAGCAATTTCTATTTGGCATTGCTCCAAAGCTCACCTTCGAAGGCTTTCCCCATCCGAAGTCAACGTCATAAAGAGGGTAGTCACACAAACTAGTTGACAATCTCAGATCAGACGAATAATCACTTGGCAGATTCTCTATTTCGTATTCGATTGCTGATCGAATGCCATCTCTGCTCAATTTTTTGAATTTCTTGAATTGCCTGATCTTTTCCCTCCTTATATTGCTCACAATTATTGCTAACTTCAAATCATCTTCGTCCTTTATCCGAATGGCGATTAAAGAATAGCAATTACCCATTAAATTTGCCAGTTCTGGGCTTATGAGTGTGCGGAAATTGAGAGGCATTGAAATAACAAATGGAGTAAAAGAGGTCGACGATGATGCCATCGTCTTTATCTTCCTCTGAACCCTGGCTAAAGAGGCATTCAAAAATGCAATCACGATTTCAGCTTTAGTTGGATTCTTGACATTGCCTTGTGAAGAAACAAGAGCCATTAGATGATCAAGTTTGGATACATCAAATCGAAATCTTCTAGCATCATGTTCTTCGTGTTTCACGTGAGACATTTGCGGACTGAATGGATCATCATTTGGTGGAATTAGAGAAGACGAAATAAGATGTGGTGATGGAAAGGATTGTCCTCGAGCCAGAGCAGACCAATGGCGTACGAAATTGCAAACAGTGTTACTATCACCAAGCTTGTGACATAAACAGATGCTTAATGCTTTCCCACCACAATCGAAATGAGTAAGTCTAGCAATAGCTAAACTTGATTCTTCCAGTTGCGTTTCACTCCAGGGTAAATCCTTCGGAAACACTGAGCGTTGCACGATCGAAAATGATTGTTTCATGAACTCTGACATTGGGGACATAATCCGTGCTTCAGATAAAATCGCTCCCTTGTCATTACAATCGACAACCTTATTGTTTACAATCCTTCCGGCATAAGGATAGTATATGCTCAAAAGATCAGATAATGATTTTTCAAGAACGATAGACGATGGAGGGGGTGATTTTTTCTCTATAGTGGTATTACTTTTGGGGAAAAACAGAGTCATGGGTATAAAATTTCGACATTCTAATTGATCCAAGAAACTAAGATTGTAATTTCTGAGATGTTGTGGTGTCGGAGATGAAGGAATCACTATCTTTTCAGACAGTAACTGTAATTTTGTGGCATCCATTATATGATTGTTTGTATGTATTTGAGTGAAATTGACAAGCTAGGATGGTAATATGCACGAATTTATTATGATATATATAGCCGAAGAATATTGCTATAAGGTCTAACCAAATAATTGAGTTCAAGACTTAATATAAAAAAAATAGCTTGAAACATCAATTCGGTTAGAGATTTAGTTTCATATATGAAGAAATTTTTTTATACGAGTTTCATAGAAGTCCTTTCAACTAATCGATGCTTTTAAATTGTCCTCACAAGTTGTTCATATTTTTCGTTAATCTTTGGTCATTGGACATGTTCGAAGGACGGATTTGAACCTCAAATTTGTCTTTTTAGTGCGTTCGAATCCCTGGACGATTTACACTTTTAAATAGTTTGCTTCGACAAAATAACGAAGTATACTTTAAATAAATTCAGACTTGATTACCACCATATTGCCCCTATTGCTTTCTCTATAAACAAAAATCAAAAAGATTATTTTCCCCTCCAAAAAATAATAATAATATTCTATCAAATCGTACCTAATTTAACTAGGAATAATCCTGGATGATGAGGCCCCACCTGGAGGTTGAGAATTAGTAGTATGTAGGCACGTTGATTTATAGAATAATGGCACACTTAAATACTTGATATACTATTCGATCGGATTGGAGTTGTGAACTCCGTGGCCACATTTTTATTTTGTTCACATCAAATGATGATATTTGAAGTTTTGAAGTCTAACACGGCGGACTCATTATGCATACATTTGTCAAAAAAAATTAAAAAGAAGTATTAAATCTGTCCTGCAAATTTAAAATGCCTTCTTATTCTCGTAAACTTGTAAAATGTTAATATCATACCTCCAGAGGTGCATCACTTACGCGAGCAACTATGATTGAGTTTAATTTTCTTAAAGTCTTTATTAAAAAATGGAACATGCTTAAAATAACGATAGTAACTTTTCACGTGTAATTTTCTCTCGAGACAAAGGAAAAGAAAGTAGGCTGTAGTGTTACGATTTGGGCTTTGGGGATAAAATAGTCATGGGTCATGGGCTCATGGCCTCATGGGCATAATATTGCTCACATTTAGATTTATCCAAGAAACAAAGTGGTCACTTTTTAGCTATTCGGCTAGTTCGTTAGAGGTTGGACCGGCCATCAATAGTGGGCTAAGCTAGCATAGATTAAGGGAGAATTTTGCCAAAATAGTACACGGTTAGTCGGTTACCCTCATTTTAACTTCCACTATCATGTAAACATTTTAGCAAAAATACCACCAGTCCACCACCCCTCTGAAGATTCAATTCTGGGCTGCGAATGTATGTAATTCGATTCAACAGAAAAAAGTTTTGACCGATCTAGTAAACCTGCGAACTCGAACCCTCAAACCTTAGGTTCACACATTTGGGTCATGTTGGCACATATGGAACATGATGAAATTTAAGGGGAATAAAATTTAAAATAATTAAGTAGGGATCACAATTTAAAAATGATAAAATAAAATGGTAAAAGAAGAAGAGTGTAATAATACAAAAAATATGAGTCCAAAGGGATTTGAACCCTACCTGTGAAACCAAAGGAATTTACAAACTCTTCTAGCTTTCACTAGTACAAAAAAGACTTAGACGGCGCTCAAAAAAGGCCTTAGACGACACCAAAAAACGCTGTTAAGAAAGGTGCTGTCTAAGTAAAAATGTCTTCCACGACGCTCCCGCTGAGCGCCGTCTAAGTCTTAGACGGCGCCAAAATGAGCGCTGTCTAAAATAGGCCTTAGACGGCGCCTCACGGGAGCGTCGTCTAAGGCCTATCTTAGACGGCGCCTCATTGAGCGCTGTCTAAGCTCTATTTTTTTAAATTAATTTTTTATTTTATTTCAGCCAAAACCACCCTGTTTTCTGGTTTATACACAATTCATTCACGAAAACCCCTATTTTCCAGCATTATACACAATTCATTCACAAAACTATATCCATATCGAGAAACCAAAACTACCATTTGCATTAAAATAAAATATTCATTCACATTTTACAATCGAAGGATTCACATTTAATTTAACATTAAACTATTCATACATTCCAAAACAATGTATATTGAAGAAAACTAGTAATAAGTGATAATGTAACCAACATAAGCATATCTAGCTACCTACGACGGGCTACAATATCCTTCAGAAACATATATAGAAGTAGCCACACCATTCCTTTTGGACATGCTCAATTCGATCATCAGGAAAGGTATCGCAACTTCGTTTCTTAAAGAGTAACAACTTCACATGTCTCTTTCTTGTGAATCTCTGACAATGAAAATTCAAATAAAATGACAAATCTTGAAGGAATAACTATGTGGGTGTATCTTCTACAAAGAATTATCTGAGTTCAAAGATTTTGGATTGGTTGGACAGACAATAACTGATACAGAAGATATACATTCAGCAAAAAATTAAATTACAAATTGCTCAGTGAGAAACAGAATGCATAATTTATGTCCATGTTATTTCATTAGCAGGTAAGAGATACATGGCGCAACACTAATGACTAGAAAGTTATCTTACTCGATCAAACTAGGCAGATTTAACCAATTTATGTACTTTAATAGTCAACGAATTCAATGGAAAGCGATTAATTGCAGAAGTTGCAACCTCAATCGCAGATTTAACCAATTTACTCGATCAAATCTCTCTTTAATCAATTCCTAGTGGTATATATATATAAAGCAACAAGTGAATGATTATCTACTAAACAATTATTACATTCCAACATGGAAAACATTGTTTGAATATAACAAGATAAGAACTCAATGAAGGAACAAGATTCATACTGTATAAGCTTCCAAGCAAGATCCCTAATCTGCTTCGATCCATGCTTTCCAAGACCCCTTACAGACTTCTCAATATGGGTTACCTAAAACATAAATATATTATATTGTAAACAAGTGATATCTCAAATAATCATAATACTTCATGACAACTAGAAATCTATCAACTTGTAAACATCAGATATATTGATCCAACCTTTAGAATCTCAACGTTTAGACCTATCACAGAAGAACAATTCTTGCTTAATAATAAACATCAGATATATATAATTATTAAGTGAAAAACAATTCTTGCTTCACTTTTTAATTTATTAAGTATTTCATTAGTTTATAACAGCAACATTATGAGTTAGACTACATTAAAAAGGGAAAATGCTAATTATAACAACTAACAAGCAACGATTCAACGGAAAGCGATTAATTGCAGAAGTTGCAACCTCAATCGCAGAAGTAGTAACCTCAATCGCCTTCGCCTTTTGTTCGATATATGAATTCACAACATTTATATCTCGATTTCTCTTTTCAATTATCAGTTCTGCATTAAGTAGAACAAATAATCATTTACAATCAGTTACAAAAATTTCAAAATTTATTACTCACTTGAGCCCAATAAATTGTCATATTTAATTTCAATTGTCAAAATTGTCAAATATCGTATTCGAATCAAAACTAATAGTAGCATTAAATATGATTTTAACTTACGACGAAGACGACAGTAAGATGAGTCGGACCTTTGGGATGTGACGAAGACGATGAGGCTGGTGGTCGGAAAAAGATGGGTGGTGGTCGGAATTCGGGAGATGAGGGTTTAATTGGGTTTAATTGATTTTCAATTGGACAAATGTTGTTGCGTACTGAGTGAAGGGGACAATGAGATGGTTGTGGTAGATTGATTTGGGGTCGAATAGGGTTGAAGACACAAGGGGGAGAGAAGAGGCAGGGGTCGATTGAGATGGTGTGGTGGTTGGTCTGTGATGAGGCAGGGGACAGAAGGGGGATGGGGGCTAGAGAGGTTGGTCTGTGATTAGGGCTGTAATCGAGCCGAATCGAGTCGAATATTTGGAAGTTTGGCTTGAGGTTTGAGAGGTCAAATCTTTTCGAGCCAAACACGTTTGGATGCCCAAACCTTAAAAATTGGAGTTTGGCTTGAGTTTGAAGGTTCGAGCCGAACACGTTTGAAAACGTTTGGCATATTATATGAACAAAAAAACAGAAAAAATAACAATTGAAATCGTAATTGAAGCTACAATTATATAAACAAAGGTGAGGGGGAGGGGAGGGGGTTTGGAGAATTGATGTGGATGAGCGATCCCTTGCCTCATGAGGGTGAGCGGGGGAACGGCTTTTGAGAAGAGTAGAGAAGAGATGAGAGGGTATATTACATATAATGATATTGTGTTGGAATTATGAGATGTTTGACACGTCATAATTAGTGCCCATTGAACAATTTGATTGTTCGAAGTGATTACTTATTTAAGGTTAAGTTCATACGTATATTATTTGTTTGACAATAATATACGAGCTGGGAATGAATTCGAAATACATTAGGGGTCTTGATGGTTTTACTAGGACCCGCTCATGATTTATATGATAGTAAAATACTTGTCGATATTTTATTAACATATGGCTAATGTTATTTCGATCCTAGAAGGTCACACACAAACAATGCGCTTGATTTTCAATACGATTGAAACTTCCGGGTTAAAAGTGTAAACGTCAAAGAATAAAGGGGAGGAAATTCCAAAGTGGAATTTCCACCCCATTAACCGTCCAAAAATGATGCATAAGAATGCATTTGACTTTTTGAATTCAAATGCACTAATGCTAGTCTTGAATGGGAGCTTGAAAAAGGGGGAGGTTACATATGGATGTTAATGTGATTAACACCATATTAAGACCACATTTGATGACAATGTTTATCATCCTTTTTGCACACTTTGTAAGACAAGAAAAAAAGCCAAAAAATACTCCCTCCTTCCTCTAGTTTTTGGCCGAAAATATACACACAAACCAAGAGAAGAAATCGTTTTTCTCTTGGTTCATTCTTGACATATACGCTTCAAGCTCTAGTTGCTTCAAGGGAGGAATCAATCACGCATTGGTGTGGACTAACTAGAGAGAGGAACGGACGTTGCTCTTCCGCTACGCACTCGATCACGCTAGAAGAGGTATACTCGAAACTCGTAGTTAAATGTGAATTTAGAACTTTGTATTCGATCGTTTATACGTTTTTGTATAATTTGATATGCAAAACATGTATAAAATCCCAACAGTGGCATCATGAGCCCGGTACATATGTTCTAATTCACTTTAAATGTCTTGAAATTTGATTTCATGAATTATAATATCATATGTGTATGTTTTGATATCATCAATTGAGGTTGTTGTGCATTATGTGTATTGTGCAATTATGTAATTGTTAAGGCCTGTAAATATTTTTCTAAAATTCTGTAAAAATATGTTTCGAACAGTAGACAAAATTTCGAGACCACTGTAATTTTTCTAGAATTGTTTCGATTTGTTAAGTGCTCGAAATAAATGTTTGAAACAGCCATATGTTCATCCGAACGGATTTGATATACCTTTCGTTTGAACAGTTTTAAGTGCTGTACATATTTTTATAGAATTCTGGAAAAATATTATTCAAACAGTACATTGAATTTTGAGTTCACTGTAATTTTTCTGGAATTGTTTCGATTTGTTAAGTGCTCGAAATAAATGTTTGAAACAGCCATATGTTCATTCGAACGGATTTGATATACCCTTCGTTTGAACAGTTTTAAAGGCTGTATATATTTTTATAAAATTCTGGAAAAATATAAATAAAATATTAGAGTCAATTTCGAGTTTACTGAAATTTTTCTGGAATTTTTTGGATTTCTTAAGTGCTCGAAATTGACATTTGAACAGTCATATGTTCACCCGAACGGATTTGATATACCATTCGGTTGAACAGTGTTTTAACGGCTGTATATATTTTTCTAAAATTCTGAAAAAAATATAAATCAAATACTAGAATGATTTTCGAGTCTACTGTAATTTTTCTGGATTTATTTGGACTTATTAAGTGCTCGAAAATGATTTTTGAATAGCCATGTGTTCATCCGAAAAGTTCGGAACACTATTCGGATGAACAGTGTTTTTCGGATGAACAGTGATTCCGATTTCACTATTCACGAAACACTGTTCACGACTGTTCACATAATTAAAATGGTCCTAAAATTGTTTTGGATTTTGTTTTATTAATTATTGTGAATATTTTGGCTATTCTAGTATTTTGACTTTTGATTGTCAGAAGAAAATTAATTAAATTATTATAACTTGTATGATAATTTGATTAGATTTTAATGTTACAATATTTTAATTAATAGCACTAATATGATTAGTTGTTAATTTTATTTATATTGGTTATAAATAATATTAAATGCTTATTAATTAAAATTAAAGGCCTTAATTAATTATGTAAAACCTATGAGTTATTGATTTGGTTGTTACATTTGATGTACAATTTATTACATATATGTGTTATAATTGTGTGTACCTTATTTGACATCCTTACATGTTTTAATTGACTTAATTCATGTATTATATATATTTTGATATATTGGATGTTTTATTTTCATTGTGAATGAATGTTGGGATAAGTGATATGATCTGGTTTTTGAAATACAGTCTGCGTACTGTCTTTTATATGACGACTTGTGTCAAAAAGAAATATAGCCTGCGTGCTATTTTATGACGACTTGTGTCACTTTTATTTTATTATTTATTACATTGACCTGCGTGTCAATTATTTATCACCACGTGTGATTGTAATCAATAGAAGACGAAGCCACCGAAGGAACTGAAGGAGGACTGAAGACTTAGTTTAGAATTAAGTCTAGTTTTCTTTTCGGTTTTTAGATCATATCACTAATCCCATTTATTTGCGTTATAATTCTTAATTTTCATGCTCATATGATATATATTCTTGCTTAAGTGAATGTATATATGCATGTATGATCATGATTATATATTTATAACTAATCCTACCTTAAGTCAAGTAATTTGCCATACCTGACCCTAAAGTCGGAATAAGACATACGTATGCATGGACCTGCCAGATTGGCAGACATGACATGTCCTATGACTTGATCCCGATGGAATAATCGAATGATTTCCGATTCAGAATCGGGCTTCGATTGTTCATTCTGACTTTCGTCAGTAGGCTCAGGTTACTTGAACAGTGATTCCCATAATCAGATTTGGGCCTGTTGGCAAAAGTTGTCACCAATGCAATCTTGTAAGATTTTTGGTGACACCGAGAATTATGCCCGGCATAAATGGTGATCATTCACCTACTCACATGATTGGTAGTCGAAATGTTGCGTGCTGCCGTTCGATTATTAATTATCTGAGTTCTCGGATACATTGTGTATTTTAGTAGGATTATGAACACATTGTATGAGTTCAAATATTTTGATATTTTGAATTATCACTATGACATGCTTATCTGAGTTATTTATTCGCCTTTTACCGCTGTAGTTATCATGTCTACGAACGATAAAAACTCTAAGTCTCTCCGCTCCGCTTTGGAGAAATGCAAACTTAATGGTGCTAATTTCCATGACTGGGCTCGCAACTTGAGAATTATTCTCAAGTCTGAGAGAACAGATTATGTGCTCACCACCAAACTTCCTGAGGTCGTTCCACCGATGAGAATGAGTATTATGTCTATGAACAGCACATGAATGATGCTACAGATGTCCAGTGCTTAATGTTGGCCAACATGGAATCGAATCTTCAGATTCAATTCGAAGAGGTCAACGCTTACGATATGTACCGCCAGCTGGAAAATTTGTTCCAGCGGGAGGCACGCAATGAGAGATACGATACTGTTTGTGCTCTTGTTGACTGTAAGCTAGGCAATGGACAGCCAGCAAGTCCCCATGTCATCAAGATGATAGGGCTGGTCGAAAGACTGGCCTCATTGGGGGCACCCGTCTCTAAGGAGATGTCTGTGGATATCATTCTTAGGTCGCTGCCTGATTCCTTCAGTGGTTTTGTGTTGAACTTTAACATGCACCAATATGACAAAACGTTGTCTGAGCTGCATGGTATGATCAACAATGCTGAACAAAACATTAAGAAGGCAAAAGGCACTTCTTCCTCTGTTCTGACCATTCAGAACAAGAAACAGTTCAAGAGGAAGAAAGGTGCCAAAGGCAAGACTAAGGTTGCCCCCCGTGCAACAGCTCCTACTCAAAAGGCATCCAAGAAGGATGCCAAAAGGGAAGACAAGTGTCATTATTGCGGAATAATTGGCCATTGGAAGAGAAACTGCAAGAAGTACCTGGCAGACAAGAAGAGTGGTTTGACCACTAGTACTCCGCCAACAGGTATTCATGTTATAACTGATTTACCTTCTGATTCTAATTCTTGGGTGTTAGACACTGGATGTGGTACTCATATTTGTCGAAATATGCAGCACCTGCAGAATAGAAGGAAGCTCACAAGGGATGAAGTGGACCTACGAGTAGGCAATGGTGCAAAAGTTGTAGCTCTTGCTGTAGGAACACTGTCTTTAAATTTACCATCTGGATATTGTATTGTTTTGAATAATGTATTCTATGTTCCTACTTTATGTAGGAACATTATATCAATTTCCTTATTAAATTTGGATGGTTTTTCCGTTACTATTGATAAAAGTGGTTGTTTTATCTCTAAAAATGGAAATGTTTATTGTACTGCATCCCTGCAGAGTGGTCTCTATATCTTGGAAACAAGTGTAGAAACTTATAACATCAGTATGAAAAGGAACAAGCCCAATGACTTGAACCCGACATACTTATGGCATTGCAGACTCGGTCATATAAGTGACAAACGCATTAAAGAGCTCCATGACAATGGAATTCTTACGTCATCTGGTTTTGAATCTTATGACAAATGCGAGTCATGTCTTTTAGGAAAGATGACCAAGTCACCTTTCACTGGTACGAGTGAAAGGGCAAGTGATTTATTGGGAATCATACATACTGATATATGTGGCCCAATGAACACGCCCGATAGAGGAGGTTTTCCATACTTCATTACCTTCACCGATGACTTCAGCAGATATGGTTACGTATATCTGTTGAAACATAAGAGTGAAGCCTTTGAAAAGTTCAAAGAATTTCAGAAAGAAGTAGAAAACCAACTCGGCAGGACAATCAAGATTCTTCGCTCCGACAGGGGAGGAGAATACTTGAGCCATGACTTCTTGCAACACCTAAGAGAATGTGGTATTGTATCACAACTCACACCTGCTGGTACACCACAACACAATGGTGTCTCCGAAAGGAGAAATCGAACCTTATTAGATATGGTTCGATCAATGATGAGCACATCAGAACTCCCAACTAGTTTTTGGGGTTATGCATTGGAAACTGCCGCTTCCACACTAAACAAATGTCCAACCAAATCAGCACCTAAGACCCCACATGAGATGTGGTTTGGGACTCTTCCCAAACTAGGGTACTTGAGGATTTGGGGATCCGAGGCCTATGTTAAGAAAGTTAACAAAGATAAGCTTGGACCTAAATCCGACAAGTGTTACTTCATTGGTTATCCTAAGGAAACCAAGGGATATTACTTTTATCTCAAACCCGAAAATAAGATTTTCGTGGCTCGTAATGGAACTTTCCTTGAGAAAGAATACATTACAAAGAGATATAAGAGTAATGAGACTCTTGAAATTGTTCAAGAGGGTGATGTAGCAGGTACTAGTACCTTAGCTGAATCACCTCAGGAGGTGGACCCTTCTTATGAAGAAGAGGTTCAACTCGATCCACGGGAAACCGTAGACGAGCCTGCTGATACTCAAAACATCCCTCGGAGATCCGAAAGGTCCCGTCAGGAACCCGATAGATGGTATGGGGAATTTTTCCTGATTGAAAGCGGGGAACCCTCAACTTATGAGGAAGCCATGAAACAACCTGATGCTGATGAATGGCTCCTAGCCATGCAATCCGAGATGGAATCAATGTACCATAATAAAGTATGGACATTGATTGATTTGCCGAGGGGTGATAGACCCATCGAATGCAAATGGGTATTTAAACGAAAGCTTGATAAAGATGGAAATGTCCATGTTTATAAGGCTCGACTTGTGGCTAAAGGTTTCAAACAGATTCATGGTATCGACTATGATGAAACTTTTTCTCCAGTCGTTAAGTTTAAATCCATTCGGATTATCTTAGCCATTGCCGCATACTACGATTATGAAATTTGGCAAATGGATGTGAAGACAGCTTTCCTTAACGGGAAACTAGAAGAGGATGTGTACATGACACAACCTCCTGGATTCACAAGCTCGAAAGAGCCTAAGAAAGTATGCAAACTTCAAAGATCTATTTATGGTCTGAAGCAAGCATCTAGGAGTTGGAATCTTCGCTTCAATGAATCAATCAAAGAGTTTGGATTCATTCGATGTGAAGAAGATTCTTGTGTATACAAGAAGGTTAGTGGGAGCAACATTGCATTTGTCGTGCTATATGTAGACGACATTCTTCTCATAGGAAACGACATACCCATGCTTGAATCAGTCAAGGCATGGTTGTGCAAATGTTTCTCTATGAAAGACCTAGGAGAGGCTCAGTACATTCTTGGAATTAAGATCCATAGGGAACGATCTAAGAGACTCATTGGACTGAGTCAAAACACTTATATTGATAAGGTATTACTTAGATTCCATATGGAAAATTCCAAGAAAGGTAATCTCCCTATGAGACATGGCATTTCTATTAGTCGTGCTGACAGTCCACAGACAGCATCGAAATAGAGAAGATGAACAAGATCCCTTATGCCTCAGCCATAGGATCTATCATGTATGCCATGCTTTGTACACGACCTGACGTTTCTTACGCTTTGAGTGTAACAAGTCGTTATTAATCGTGTCCAGGACAAGAGCACTGGAAGGCCGTAAAGGCCGTTCTTAAGTATTTGAGAAATACTAAAGACATGTGTCTTGTCTATGGGGGAGATAAAGAGTTACAGGTTGTAGGCTACACCGATGCGAGCTTTCAAACCGACAAAGATGATTCTAGATCTCAGTCTGGTTATGTGTTTTGCATCAATGGTGGCGCAGTGTCTTGGTGCAGTAGCAAGCAAGGCACTGTGGCTGATTCTACGACAGAGGCAGAATATGTTGCAGCATCTGAAGCTGCAAAGGAAGCATGCTGGATCAAGAAGTTTGTGAGTGAGCTTGGTGTTGTACCTAGCATTGACGAGCCAGTAGTGTTATACTGTGATAACACTGGTGCAATTGCTCAAGCCAAGGAACCAAGATCACATCACCGCTCCAAGCATGTGCTCAGAAAGTATCACATCATTCGTGACATCACGGAACGAGGCGATGTGAGTGTATGCAAGATACATACAGACGATAACCTGGCCGACCCATTGACCAAACCTTTGCCTCAGAGCAAACATGACAAGCACGTATCTGGTGCAGGACTTAGATATATGCTTGAATGGCGTTAGGTTTAGTGGGAGCTGTATTGTCTGTATTTTGTCATAGTTTAGTCCTGATAAGATTATGTTGAATAATTGATTCAAATATATGTATGTTTATTTTCAGTTTTACTGTCTTTCATACATATATCTTTATTTTGATTCCATTGTTATCCATGGCTTCTAGAGAGGTCTTTGGGGTTGAGGATCCCAAATGAGAAACCCTCTACTAAGCCTAGAAGCAAGGGGATAACTTATCTCTGATCAAATGTTCACTGATTGGAATCGAACATTGTAATGATCAGCATGCACATGATTGTCTTGGTCACGTTTCTTAGACAAGAAAGGGAGTAAGTGTACTCTAATCATGTACATGGGTATATATCTTGGAACTAGTCCAAGCTATGATACTGGATTCGACCGCCATGAGAACTTAGAAGATGACATATCTGTGTCCTAAGTGTTTCTCATCGAACTTATGTTAAATGGTGATTCTTAGACCTGTATGGCAGGAATGCGTTAGCATGAGACTTGCGTGTCTTGACTATGTAAATCGTCTCCTGTAGAAGGGAGGCTATAAAGGCATATGTTGGGCATACTTGGAACATGTTGGTACATTGGTTGTACATCAGAGGGGATTCGCACAAATCGGTTATGTCGATTGATTCATAAAATCTCGGTAGATTAATGGTGATTAAGATGGCCATCTCCAGTAGCAGTACTGGGTATCACATTAATTCTATGTATCCGAGACAGTACAGGTGCAAGAGTATGGTGACACATATCTTACCATAGCTTGACTGTGAGAATCGCGATGCGAAAGAATCACTTCACAAGTAATCGTCCAAGGGCAAGTGGGAGTGTTGGAATTATGAGATGTTTGACACGTCATAATTAGTGCCCATTGAACAATTTGATTGTTCGAAGTGATTACTTATTTAAGGTTAAGTTCATACGTATATTATTTGTTTGACAATAATATACGAGCTGGGAATGAATTCGAAATACATTAGGGGTCTTGATGGTTTTACTAGGACCCGCTCATGATTTATATGATAGTAAAATACTTGTCGATATTTTATTAACATATGGCTAATGTTATTTCGATCCTAGAAGGTCACACACAAACAATGCGCTTGATTTTCAATACGATTGAAACTTCCGGGTTAAAAGTGTAAACGTCAAAGAATAAAGGGGAGGAAATTCCAAAGTGGAATTTCCACCCCATTAACCGTCCAAAAATGATGCATAAGAATGCATTTGACTTTTTGAATTCAAATGCACTAATGCTAGTCTTGAATGGGAGCTTGAAAAAGGGGGAGGTTACATATGGATGTTAATGTGATTAACACCATATTAAGACCACATTTGATGACAATGTTTATCATCCTTTTTGCACACTTTGTAAGACAAGAAAAAAAGCCAAAAAATACTCCCTCCTTCCTCTAGTTTTTGGCCGAAAATATACACACAAACCAAGAGAAGAAATCGTTTTTCTCTTGGTTCATTCTTGACATATACGCTTCAAGCTCTAGTTGCTTCAAGGGAGGAATCAATCACGCATTGGTGTGGACTAACTAGAGAGAGGAACGGACGTTGCTCTTCCGCTACGCACTCGATCACGCTAGAAGAGGTATACTCGAAACTCGTAGTTAAATGTGAATTTAGAACTTTGTATTCGATCGTTTATACGTTTTTGTATAATTTGATATGCAAAACATGTATAAAATCCCAACATATTGGTCATTTGAAGTTCAATATGATTAAAGTATAACATATATTACATATAATGATATAAATATACAATATAAAAAATAAACGAGCGGGTAATCGAGCGGACCCGGGTTTTTCGATTCGGGTATCGAGTAAAAAAAGTTACTCGAGTATCGCTCGATAAGGACACGAGCGGGTAACGGACCCGAGTTTTCCGAGTCGAGTAACGAGCGTGTTACGAATTACCCGGTCCTTTAACAGCACTACTAGTAGATTATGGACTATAAAAATAAGTGGATCACATTAGTTCATTACTTATAAATTTTATAAATGTTATATAATATAAATGTTATTTATATATATAAAATATAATATAAATGTTATTTATATATTTAAAATATAATATAAATGTTACTTATATATATAAAATATAATATAAATAGGGAGGGGGCATTCGAGCCAAACCTTTTCGAACGGTTTGGCTTGATTTGGCGAATAACGACTTCTAACGTTTGGCTTGACGTTTGAAGCCTCGAGCCGAACATCAAGCCGAACCTTTTCGAGCCAAATATGCCGAGCCTTTTCGAATCGTCACGTTTGCTGACAGGCCTATCTGTGATGTTGTTGCGGATTGAGGGAAGGGGATGAGCAATAGGAATGAACGAATGAGGCTTGTACGTTGGTCTGTATATAAACTCGCCTTATAAACTTAAACGTCACTCGTTTGGGCGCCGTCTAAGATATTCACTTAGACGACGCCACACGGGCGCGCCGTCTAAGTGTAACTTAGACGGCGTTACACGGGAGCGCCGTCTAAGTGAACTTAGACAGCGTTTTTCTTTTTTGTGTCGTCTAAGTGGTGTTGTTTAAGCCCCTTTTTGTACTAGTGTTTAGTGTTGGTAATATCCATAAAATTTGTATTGTGTATCAGTTTTAGAAAACAAGGGGCACAAATTACTCAGACAAGGAATTCTTCATTGTTACCTCTTTCAAGAGGAATTTTTCGATGTGTTTAGGTGGTGGAAGGTTTTCGAAATCAAGTAGCTAAAGAAGGTGACTGTTCAAATACAAGTTTGTTGAGTTTCACCTGAGAACTCAAAGTGAAATGAGGTTTTTTAGCGTCGATTAGGAATAGGGTTTAGGGTTGGGGGTATTTATAGAGTGACTCTTTAGGGCATCTACATATGATCCAGCTCACTTAGTAAGGCCCGGCTGCCAACACTCTGTTTTGGCTATACTAGGAGTCTAGGATTAGTCTGATTTACAGTGTAGTTCAAATAGTGTAGTGGATTTCTTAGTCCACTTTTAGCCCTGTTATTATCCCTTTTCTAATTGTGTTTATGGTCGATTACTAATATATCACTTATTTTCAAAAAAGAAAAAAGAAAGTAAGGGGCACACATGTCCACCCTACCTCCTCTCGTTCCGTCTCTGCTGTTGAGGATCCTATCTGAGGAAAGTGAATGATGGGGAAGTGAGGAAGGAGTAAAAATGAGTATATACTGTAGTAAAAGAAGACATTTTAAATATTTTTTAAGATATTTATATTTTGACAACTAGATTGAAAGAGAAAGGCTGAAATGAGGGAAATTGCCTTGAAGTTAGAATATTTCAACGAGACCGGATACTCAATACTCTTTGGCTACACGGAATTGTTGAAGTTGAATGGAGAAGAAATCCGTGCATATATACCATCCTAGCTTGTGAAGCTTGCTCTAGTATATTTCATTACACATACATTACTTTTATTACCATTCTTTTTGTAATAATGGATTTCCCAAAATTGCAATTGCTTTCTGAAAAGTTGGTGATTCCTTCCTCCCCTACACCACCTCATCTCAGACATTACAATCTTTGTTACCTGGATCAATTAGAATGTCGCAATTTTGCACCCATAACTCTATTTTATCCCCAAAATAGTAACGCTATAGCGTTAAAATCATCCGCTCCAGCGTCTATCATTCTTGAAACTTCATTATCTAATCTTTTGAGCGCCTACTATCCTTATGCTGGAAGGATAGTAGACAATAAAGTTGTCGATTGTAATGACAAGGGGGCCATTTTATCTGAGGCACGTATTATGTCCCCAATGTCGGATTTCTTGAAACAATCATTTTCGAGCGTGCAAGGTTTGGTGTTTCCGGATGATTTACCTTGGAGTGAAGCAGAACTGGAATATTCAAGTTTAGTTAATGCTCGACTTTCACATTTTGATTGTGGTGGGAAAGCACTAAGCCTCTGTTTGTGTCACAAACTTGGTGATGGTAACACTCTCTGCAATTTCTTACTGCATTGGTCTGCTCTGGCTCGAGGACAATCCTTTCCGTCGCCACAGCTTATCGGGTCTTCTCTACTCCCTCCTAACGATGATCGTTTCACTCCGCAACTCACAAAGGTTAAACACCATCCACATGCTGCCAGAAGGTTTCGGTTTGATGTTTCGAAACTTGATCAACTCACGGCTCTCGTTGCTACTCAATGCGACGTCAAGAATCCAACTAAAGCAGAAGTTGTGACTGCATTTTTAAATGCTTCTTTAGCCAGAGTACAGAGATCCTCATCGTCGTCTTCTTTTAGTCCATTTGTTATTTCCATTCCTCTCAACTTCCGCAAGCTCATAAGCCCTGAGTTGACAAATTTGATGGGAAATTTCCTGTGTTGGATCCTCATACATATCAGGAATGAAGATGATTTCGAGTTACCAACACTAGTAAGCAAAATCAGGACGGAAAAAATCCGAAAATTCAAGAAATTCAAAAGATTACGCAAAGAGGACATAGCCTCGTTGATTCGGTCCGAAATAGAGAGTCTCCCAAGTGATATTCAAGATTTGAGATCGGCTACTAGTTTGTGTGATTACCCTCTTTATGATATTGATTTTGGATGGGGAAAGCCTTCGAAGGTGAGCTTTGGAGCAATGCCAAATAGAAATAGTTTTGGGTTGTTTGATTCTCCTCATAATGGTGGAGTTGAAGCCATAGCAGTTATGGATGAGGACATCATGAAGGAGTTCTTGAGGGATGAAGAGATTCTTAAATATGCTACTTTAGATCCAAGTTTCTGATTACATGCATTTTCTTGTTTGTTTAATTTGATTGTCTTTAAGTGTGTACTTTGCATAGGTTTCGGATTTTATTACACTTTTGTGCGATATATTCTACTACATTTCTATGAATTGTTATTGTATTTCTTGTATTTTAACGGACAAAGTTATGAATAAATAAATACATGTCTCGAAAATTACATGCAGATTACAATTATTTTGAATTACATATTTATATATAGTAAACTAATTGGATAAGATATGATACTTAAGAAGTTCCAAAATAGAGTCTATGGCTCAATAGCCTAGTGGCATCCGATCCAACCTTTCATGTAAGAGATCATGAATTCAAACCATCGTCGTCATAATTCATCACTAATTTACAAACAAACAAAAAGGTTAGAAAAATAGACAATTACTGGAAGTGTAATAAAAAGTACTCCACAAAAATGTGAAATGGACAATTGAGAGTCCTTTTAGTCCCTAATGTCAATTCAAAGTAGTCTTAATAAAGTATTAGTTATTGAACTAATTGATCTATATCTGTACTTAACTATTCCAACAAACTCATCTTTGTCAACGTTGTTTAAGGATGTACGTAAATACTAGCAAATGGTCTGATGTTATGACGAGTGCATCATTTCAATTTCTTGCAAAATTGCATTGCCGGTCTTCTTTTTACAAGAATGGCATGTTGTTTGTCGTGTCTAGCAAGAATGGTTTCACATGAACCATATAATTTATTTACATAGATCAATAATGATAATTAAACGTTATAGTAAATCATACTATATCTAATATGATAACCTAACAATCCATTATTCACATCTAAATAATATGACCTTTGAGATAGACGGTTTTACGTACCTTCGTATTGGTTCATCGAACATTTACTTTTTAAAATAAAATAAAATTATATATATTTAAAATATATATTACATCCATATTTATATATCAATGTATTTAAGTGTTTTGAATTTTAGCTTCACTACGAGATATAGAATGATCACTGAATGATCACATACTTTAGAATATTTAAATCAGTCCCTGTCACCCTCGATCTCAGCTTGGCGTTAGAAGGTCGTTGAAAGAAATATAAAGTATGTAATTAACCAATAGTAGTAGAAATGCATGGTGTATGTTATGGAGAAATTAATATTGGAGACGAAAGAAAATAATTAATGCGTCAAATATTGGAGAGTGATGACCAAATCTTTGGGGTCTATAATGACTTGACCGCAAGTTATCTCCAAGGTCTCGAGTTGGATAGAAGAGGGACCATTTTGCTACTCATATTTATTACAAATATAATAAAGAAAGATTGAAGCTACACGCATCACCTCTGACCTCTCAATCAACAGTTAGCATTCTGTTAAAAAATACTCCATTCGTCCCTAAATGATTGGTTTATTTTAATTTTTAATGGTCAATAAAACATGATTTCAAACATAAATATCTCCTATTCTATATTTGAAAAAATTAAAAAAAGTTGATAGTTCAAAAATATATAATGAGACGAATACAACAAGATATCATATGACTTATATTATTTCTTATTGGTTAATAAAAATTATTGATCAAAATTTTTAAAGTTTGACCATGTAAAGTCAAAATATACCAATCATTAATTTAGGGACAGATGGAGTATTAATTTTTTCGAATATGTGATAGTTATGAATTACTACAGTCTACATACACTAGCCAATGGGCCCGACGAAAGCTTATCGGAGAACTGGGATTAACTTGAAAACATAATATAATGAAAACGTTTAAATATTCATTTGTGTTTACAGTTTACAGCACATTCAAAAGTGGTTGTCATATGGTTGGAGTTTGATCAATGTCAACATGAATGTTGCAGTTGAATTTGGACTACATAGTTTAACAAATAAATATGTAAGTAAGAAGGGAGAAAAATCCATAGATATATATGATGCAGTACACATGGTTACATTATTACATTTACATTTTAAAAAAAAAATGCTTGAATAAGTAAAAGCAAATGATAGAACAACTTTTACTATAGGTGTTAAGTGTCTATAAGATTTCACGTGCTTTAAAACCAATTGACAATAAATAAAGTAATTCAATATCTCATATATTAACCCGGGAGAACACCAACTTTCGATGTGGGCATCTTACCAATAGACAGAGGAGAGGCCCTATAGGCTAGGTTGTAAGAGAAACATTCATTATATTCTCCCGAGTTTTTTCTTACAATCTAACTTAAAATGGGTTAGTATGTTGTGGTTGGTTGAATCGATAACCCAAAAATTTGTTATTTGTTCAAACTCGCGAAGTGACGAACTCACCTAAAATAGAAAAATCTTTTATCTAGCAATGAGCACAACATCGATGGATCGAAGAAAATAAAGCTATACGGTGATGACTGATGTCCAAACGTACGATTTATCTCAACATTAGAGAGGAGTAAAGCTCGGTAGATGACAAAGAATGCCTTAATTCGACGAAAGAAGAAGACGTGGGTGATGCTGTTTTTGGAGAAGATGCTGGCCAACAAACGTTTATCTTGACACAGTTCCCGTCCACGCGCTTTGTATGTTAGACGAAATGCATGCATTTCACGCGCCTATGATTTTTAGTATATATTAACACTTAGATTTATGAGTATCTACTTATATGTATACACATTTAAGAACACATTTATAAGAAAAAAACTTATCAAGTTGACAATTTGAGAATTTAATATTCTATCTATTTTGAGAAGTAATACAATTGAGTATTCCCATATCACTATCAAGTTACGAATACCTAAATGGTTTTTGATGGTCAATGCAATCAACCAAATTGATTAGTAATTGATATATAAATGAAAAGTCAAAATCTAATGAAATACGCTTTTACAAGCACAAAAGAGTATGTTTTCGACCCCCCGTAGAAGTTCAGATCGAATACTATTTGTATATTAACCCATTGATAAATATTTTATAGGAGTACTATTTTGTAAGATGCTATACGATAATTGATAAAAAGGATTACACTATACAACATCTACATATTCTTGTTACTATATATTGTTGTTATTATGTAGAGTAAAGTTCGTTGTACTTTTCAAAATTCGACTCTGAATAATTTGAAAACCGTGTCCTAAATATTATCACAAGTAAGCTTAAGTATGCTAAGGCTTCGTACGTAACAACTACTTATTCCAAGATATTTATTTTCAATGCAATCATTTTTTTTTATCATTTTGCCCTTATTAAACATAAGAAAGTAATTAAAGTTGGATTGTCAGTTTAATATTGTGATCACACATTGGAAAGAAATCATTTTATTTAATTTTTAAATTCTAATTATATTTCCATGAGTTTGGTTGTAAAAAATTTCAATTAAATTACAACCAACGTGTTGTATCATCATTGGAGCAATATTCAAACTATATCTTGATGAGTTCAAAGTTCGATTGCAAAACTAAAAAAAAGAGAATTAAATCATTTATATTCAACATGTGATCACAACATAAAACGGTAATCCAGCGGGCCCTAAGTATAATGCCTTGATATATTGGCACTCGGCTTCACACCGTTGGACTTAATAAACTTGAAATAAAGACTGTTCAAAGATGGCATACGGTTAGATATTCAACTGATACTGCTTATTTGACTGGGTTGTGAATAGTTTGTCTGAACACATACCCTCTTCAATATATTGACCTTAAAATACGAAAACCTTCAAAGGTAAGCTTTGAAGCCTTCAGACAAGAACGTATCCTTCAAACCAAAATCACGGCGTGGGTAGAATTGTTCGATTAAACCAAATTAACGTTTCAAAACTTAATAGGTACAGTAGTTTTTATTTTACATAAAAATTAAAGAATTTAGGACAACATGAAATATGTTGAGTTCTCGTATAGTGACATCGGGTTACGGGTATATCCAAGAGAGTAGAAAAGTCGACCCATGGCCATACATACCCTTGTGTTCGGACTTGTGCGCCTCGTTGCTTATTATTTTTATTTTTATTTTACTCATATTTGTTCTTCACTTTAGTGGTATCAATTTTTAATTACGGTGCCGTAATACTGTAGTTTTATTTAAATATTTTCAATCTTTTTGTTATTTTTATGGAGAGTCAATGTTATACGGTGAAACACTAATATAAACCTTCATGCGACTTTATTTAAGAGTATGTATCAATCTTTTTTCTAACACTAACTCTGTTTTCTAGATTTGTTGATTTTTTAATGCAGTTTTATGAGTATAATTCAATCTTTTTGTTATTTTATTTATTGGCTTATGTGAATTTAGTTAATAGTGTTTCGTGTACCTAAATACCGTTTAGTTGTACTTGAATTCATATCCTGCAGAAATTGTGAATTTTATTTTCAACTTGATTTCATATTTCGTGTATATATATATATATATATATATATATATTCTTTAGTATGTCCCGCTATTATTAGAGTATACTTCATGATTGCTCATTTGTTAATAATACCTTGTTCTTTCAAAATTTGTAAAATTTTTGTTATTTTTATTTTAATAATTGAACAACAACGTTATTATAACCTTATTGATTAATTGATTTATTATAGTGATAATTGTTTTCCATACATAAATATTGAACATGTTTATGTTATGGTAGAGTTTTTATTCTAATCATGCCTATTTGTTTTGTATAGGAATAAGGAGAAGAATATAAATATAAATTCAGTCGTTTTACAATTTTAAGATAATATTTTTCAAATTATTTATAATATTGTTGCACTAATAAAAAAATAACATTATTCAAACACCGATTTTAATAATTTTACCTATATTATTTATTTTAACATATATCCCGAACTTAATTTACCCCAATCCAAAATCACCTAATCTTCACCATAAAGTAACCAGTGAAGTCACACCGTCTCTTCGATTGTATAATCCTTGTTTCCCCTGCGATTCAGTGAAGAAACCCTAACATTGTCATTTGTCACACCCTCTCTTCGGAGCTCTCAATTCCACCAAAATTCTCCGGTACTCATCTCTTCTTCTTCGCTTACATATATTACTCGTTAATTATTTTTTTCATTTTCGATTAGATAATTATACATGCTGCCTGTTGAAGTTAAGGTTTTTTGGGTTAGGTATTGTAATTTGGAACATGGTAGCTTTCCTTTATTCTGATTCCGGTTATTACAAAATGTGTTTGTTTTTTTTTTTGATATGTTTGCATATATTAACATGCCCCAATGCATTTGAATAAGCACCACCTAAGTGGGGGTCGGATAGTACAAACTACTTCACAATAGATAAGAAACGTAGTTAGTGAAAAGAGCCATTAGGATGTATTTAGTTATATCCAAGAGCGAGTGAATATAAAATCTTTCTCCTTAGAGCATGAAAGGGTTTGGTTTATTTAATGAGTTATAACCACCCGGCACCCCCTCCCCTGGCTCTGCTCGGTCTCAAAAAGATTTTACAGTATTGGATGTTGACTCTTTTTTATGTTGAACTCATACGTGTTCGTATATGTTGCATAATAGTTAATGGAAATGTACTGAAAGATAGTTTTTTCCACCTACTCCATTATTAACATCATAATATTTGAAATCTAAATTGTTTGTCAATTATGGTTACAAAGTTTGTCAATTTTGAACACAGAAAATTGAACTAGATGATCTTTTATAGTTGAAGGGAGTGTTAATGGAAGGTTTTCCTGATTTTGTCCATTTCTATTTTGCTGGATTCATTTGATTTTCTTATTAATTGTTATAAGTTGTAGATTGAAATATATCTCATCTCTTCATCGTTGTTTCCTTTGCCCGCAATATGATTTTTTTGTGTTATGTTATTAGTTGTATATTGAATTTTGCTTCAATTCCTATTATTTCTCTTGATGTTTTTGTCCTCTTACCTCAATCCCAACAATCTTGTCGTCCTTTAGTCATCCGACCCTTTTGGGGTGCTTCGTTATCATTAATATGTGATCCTCCACCAAAATTTGGTAGTATTATCTTTATATGGATGATCAGACTGTGTATGCAATGTTTGATGTTAATATTTTGAAAGGATTATTCCGATGCTTCAAGTTAATATGGATAGTTTTCCATAATTTACCATGTGAAAGATATATACGAAATTTTCTTGCATAGTAGTCCAATTTTGTTAGAAAGGGACTAAGTGTCTACAATTCTGGTCTGAGATTTTCCTGATGGTTAAATTTGGTGTAATAAAATGCAGAATTAGCCTCATCATCGTAAACCTAAATACGAGTAATATTTTAAACTCAGTAACGTATCATAGTATCCCTTATCAGATGTTTATGAGCTTGGAAAGGATTTCACTTAGTTGATGAATTTTGTTTATTATTAAAAATTACAGTGTAAAATTCTGTAGTAGGATAGTTCCATGTCCTATGAAGTCAAAGATTTTATATTATCTGAATGTATCAAATGGCTCATTATACTACCTATGCTTCTTATCTATAGTGAAGTAGTAGATAGTGTTTTCACTCTGCCCTTGGGTCAACTCACACCCTCCTTGTTATTACAGGGATAAGGTTGGGAACTATCCCACTCCCTTGTCCCTCTTAGTTGGGAGCCTGTGCAAAGGCATTGGTGCATATTAATACTAAAGGTAATGTCGTAGGATCAATCTTTCTAGAGATAGAACTTTGTTTGCAGCCTTCATTGTATTTTCTCCAAAACAACTCTCTCCTTAAAGGTTTGATTTTTACACTTCCATGATACTAATTCTTTAAAGATAGCATGATAACATGACATTATTATTGTTGCAGTCTTCTCCTTTCTACTTCATGGTTTATATTTGTTGAAATATATAGGACAATGTAATCCTTTTTGGATTTGCTTCGTTGTGAATTGTGTGTAAAAATCCCTACTTACGTTTTTTTGAGTGTCCATTATTTGTTGTCAGGCTCGATCCATGCGATTTACTAATGAAAAATATTGTGGGGTGGGGTTTGCTCCCATGGCATGGTTTTTTGTCCTGCTGTCCATGTCTGCTAGTTCTTGCATGGTTAGATTTAACGTAGTTTGGAGATAATGAAGTAAACAGATTATGTATGTGTCTAGACATAGTATACCCTCAGTCTCTCAGTTCAGCACTTAAGCCCACTTTGTTGGTTTGTAAACTGTGTGCATTTCATTTAAAGCGATCCAATCTTGATAATTTCTCTATCCTCAACTTCTCTTGCAATTGTGTAAAACCAGTGCTTATGGACATTCTGTAGCATATCTCTTACTAGCTTATTCACTTGTTGGGTGGTTAATCATTGTTCATTTCTATATCTGAGACGACTTAACTTGCAAGAGAACTTAAATTAATGTGACATATCCACAAGCTCATTGATCACTTAATGAATGCTTTATTTTGAATTATGTTATTAGCAGACATTTTCTTGCATTACTTATTTCAAATGTGGCTTTGCTCTTTGGATGACAGTCTATTTAGGAAATGGCTAAAGGTACCACAAGAAGACGAGCCATTGGTTCAAGACAGCGCAAATCTAGACCTTATTCCTTGCCATCGATGAATGACAACATGGAGTCGCAGTTGGAGGACTGCCATGAGATAACTGTGAAGAAAGAGTGGGAGGATGCAACCTGTTCCGTATGCATGGAGTATCCTCATAATGCTGTTCTTCTCCTATGTTCCTCTTATGACAAAGGGTGCCGCCCCTACATGTGTGGAACTAGCTGTCGCTTTTCTAACTGTCTTGACCAATACAAGAAACATGCAAAAGTCACATTACCACAACATGGTCAACCTCATCATGACACACCTGAGGGTCTGGCCATAGGCTCCTTATCTAGTTGGAACATGGATAAAGGTGAAGTTCTGGAGCTCCCTTGTCCACTATGTCGTGGTCAGGTTAAGGGATGGACGGTGGTTAAACCTGCGAGAGAATATCTGAATACAAAAAAGCGAAACTGTATGCAAGAGAACTGCACATATGTCGGGAACTATAAGGAGTTGCGGAAACATGTTGGAGATGACCACCCTTCTGCTAGGCCACGCGAAGTGGATCCCTTTCTTGAACAGAAATGGAGACGGCTTGAGCATGAGCGAGAAAGGAATGATGTGATCAGCACCATTAGATCATCAATGCCAGGATCAATGGTTTTCGGAGATTATGTGATAGAAGCAAACGGGAACGGATTTGATTCAGATGAAGAAGATTTTCATGCAAGCAACATGGAGCTGAGTGAAGAGTTCAATATTGGGATTGATAGAATTGAGACCAACTTTATGAACATGTTCTTCTTTTTGCGGGCATTTGATTCTGCTGGGAATATCGCATCTAATAGAGTTCCAAGGAGGAACGAACAAAACCGAAATCGAGCATTAAATGTAAGTAGTGTTGGTTTAACTGGTGATGCAGCGACTGATGCCATGAACTATTCTGATCCAGACAGTGATAGTGATGATGGCATTCAAGGAAATGGTGGTGTATCCCTTGTAAACCAGCATCAGCGTCATAACAACAGAAGTCTTTACTATTCTGATCAAGATGGTGACAATGATGAGGGTAATATAGGTAGTGGTTTATCCTTTGTTAACCGCTTCCGACGCCATGGCAGAAGTCTTTACTATCCTGATCAAGATGGTGATAGTGATGAGGGTATTCTAGGCGGCGGTGGTGTATCCCTTACAAACCGCCTCCGACGTCTTGGCAGAGTTCCACTTGGGCGCTCAGGAAGGAGACGAAGGCATAGAGAGACTTCTACCAGAAGTCGTAGGTAATCTATTGTTGGTAGGTTTAAGCGTAGAGCTCCGGAAAGGTAAGCTATAGGTTTTCATCTAGTTTAGGAAGTCCGATGTAGTCCTAAAATTTTCATGCATGTTAAATTTCCTTTGACATACCATATTTTTTGGGTCTGTATGATTAGTGGATTAGATCACACTGCAATATTGGGAAACTCATGAAAAAAAGGTTCATTTATGGTCTCTTCTGTGGAGTTTTCAGCCGACATTGTACTAGCGTACTATAGTCTGTGTTACTGTTAATACTATTCGACCCTCGTCCCCTATCCCATTTAGTTGGAATCAAAGCATGAGAACATGTTAATATCAATACTACAGTTTTTCTATGCACAAATTTGTTTGCAAGAGTAGTTATGGTTCCATCGCATTCTTATTTAGTTGTGCATATTCTACTGGATCTCTCCACTTTTTAAATGTTTCTTGCGTAAGTTATAATTAGCAGCTTATGGACAAGCTTATAACTGTGTGGAGGATCTAATAGCTTGCCCAATTCCTTCATGGGAGCTCCCACTAAGTGAAAGAAGATTTCTGATTGTAGGAAATATTATCACGTTAACTGTGGAGATTGTTAATGAATTGATCCACTATGAAGTTTAAAACTATCTACTGCACGACGACAGTAGGTCGTTATCAAATTGATCCACTATGAGGTTAAAAACCAACCCCATATGCCATGCACAATAAAAAGCATACAATTCTTAACACTTCGCACACAGATTCAGCTCCATGGCGTTTACAAACTTGAGGTGATAAAACGAAAACTGGCTTCTACTGATATTATACTCCACCTAACACAAAAAAAGAGATGAGACCTCTACTATGACCCAATTAGAGGCAACTTGCCAGCACAAGAAGAGGTATTCTTATCATGAAAATCTCTATCATCTATCAATGAAGTGGTTGTATACTCGCACAACCACCACAAACTAAATTACATAGAACTTTCACCGAATTACATAAGCCACAATTTCAGGGAGTCGGAGCAATTTTTGCTCTTTTTTCTTCCAAAAGCTTCAACTCTTGGCGCCAACCTTCTAATTTTGCCAACTTTTCCAACAGTTCTGGCTCCATATCTTTCTTTGCAGTAGTTTTCTGTTGGTGTGCTTCTGTGAGCCGAATCTGTAAAAGCATGCAAGAATCATATTAGACAAGCGAACTTCGGGTCAAAGACAGAAACAATAATAAACATTAGAAATAGATATACATGGTAAAAGTGTAGACTCCAGGTTTACAATATAGTGGTATATTATACTAATTCAGTAATTCGTATCACTGCTGCCACGGGCAGACCTGGAGAGGAGGGGGTAGGCACTTGCCCGGCGGTGCTGCTACTTTAACAGCCAACAGACCAACAAGCCACACCATAATCCCACTAAGTGGGAACTGCTATATTAAGAAATGATGTCTCCAATCATCCCTATGTTTGTTCATCTCTTTTGTTAAGCCAACAAATAATAGTCAACAGACACGGACCAAAAAATCCAGAAGTTTTGTTGGCAAAAAAATTATCAGTCGGTCTTCCAATAACATGCCACCATTAAAGTCGTTGTTTATGGTCCAAGGGATAAAAGGTCGTAATGGTTTATAAACTGCCATAATGTAAGTTCTCGAGTAGCTAAAGTAACGATTGACAACTAAACTCTATACCTATGGATTCTCCTCGATAACGATTGACAACTTGGAGTCAAATGTATTGATATTACTTAGTATTCATTTGTTAACCAGGAGAACTCATTGTTCTAAAAATTCATAATTTTACGAAGTGGAAGTTCGTATATTTGATATTAAAAAAAATCAGAAGGTTAAACATGGCTACCTTCTTCTTTAAAGCTCTAATCTTTTTGTCAATATCTTGACCTTGATCCTCGGAGATCCCATTCTCCTTTGAATCTAATGATGGGTTAGTTGTGGAGGACGTTGCAGAAATGGAAAGCACTGCCATTTGTGATGCCACCGATTCGTCCTGATCTTGTACACCTTCCAAACCATCAGCTGATGAGGCACCAACATCTCCCATATGTTGACCCTTCTCAAGAGAAGCCTGCTGCATGGAAAATAAAGTAAAGGCGTATTACTATAATACACCAATGATGCCTGCAAGTATAAACGGAATAAATAATGACAGGGAAACTTTCTTCTTCTTCATCATATTATGTCATCTTAAAATTACGAATTGGTGATTTTACTAGATTTGTATAACTATAGAGTTACAATGGGCGTACCCTGGGTATGACAACCACGTCTCAGGTATAAAATCATCTGGAAAAGTATCTCAGGATCCCCAATGTTCACTTAATCTAAACACATCTAAGCACCTACAATTAACAATGCAAACACGAATACAGACTGCAGTAACTGCGCTTAAATAATCGATTCCTCTTCATTTCTAATTTCTCAGTGCAAAACACTAGCTATTGCCCCTAATAAATACATGCTTTTGACCAAGATTATACTCAAAAGAGTAAAAGTTGAGAACTTTAACCTGCTGGCGCTTTTCTTTTTTTCGTTCATTCCTCTTAGCTGCCTTGGTCTTAGGTTTGACCACCACCTCAGGATCATATCCAGGTGGAGCCTCTTGCAAGGCCGCTATCTCCTTCTTCCACTATATCAAATTCCATAATTAATATAAAATGAATCATATTACATATATACACATAACCTCCATCTCAAAAGCCAAAAGTAACAAACTTTGTAGCCTAATTGACACGCATAAATTTGATTTTAATAGAAAATATAACGTTAATATTTTACAAACTTCGCCTTCTTAATTGACATTTTTAACTATAATTTAAATCAAAATTAGCACGTTAAGAGTAAAATAACTTGAAAAGACTCTGTCTTTTACGAATATAATTTTCACCAAAAAAAGCTATGCAACAAAGACAAAAAAACTAAGTTATACATTAAAATTCTTGATAATGGCGCTACATATTTTAGTTATTCCGGATCCAACAACACAACAAGTAGAGTGGCGTTATCAACCAGTAAAGTGGGAAAATCATGGCACAAATTTGAATTCATCAAAATTCAAAACTGGACAATCTTTTCGGGACATGACGATTGAAAAAAGGTAATATGAGAGAGATCTTACAATGGCGCCTTTAGATTGATAAATTTGGACTTCATCAGGAGGAGTATATCCGGGGCGTATTCGAATCGGCTTGCGAAGAGTACCGTCGGGTCTTCGGGTCGCCCCAACGATTCGTTGGCCTTCTTTTAGGGTTTTGCCTTCCAATTGATTTGCTTCTTCTTCTTCCATTTGGGGTTACGTTTTGCCCCCTTCTTTTTCTCAGGGTTTTACTCCAACTCACTATTAAGACCAACTCGAGTTTGAGGAATTTTTATCTTGGCTTGATGAATATTCGAACCATTCATAGGTTCATTTCGAGCAACACTATACACACACACCAGAATAGTGAATATTGTAGCTGGAAATGACTATTTTGCCCCGCACTTAAGTTCCTCATCTACTACACTTTCAAGTAGGGGGACAGAATAGTAATTTTCAGATACATGAAACCACCATTTTGGCGTGTGTATAACAGATCAGGGTCATTTTATTTAGATATCATTGTTGGCACTAAAATTTTACTGCCAATGAAATTATGTTAAGTAAAATTAGTTAATTAAATCTCAAATTATTAAGTATAATATGAGATTTATTAATTAATTATCTAAATCAAATAAACATCTCCAAGGTGACATTATTATCAAATTATAATTGTCATTAAGAAAAATAAGATATAAATTAATTAATTTGTTAAATACATTATAAGATTTATTCATTACTTATTAAAGTCAATTGAATATCTTTAAGGTGACATTTTAACTATAATTATAACTAAAATACATGAGATAAAAATTATGTTGGATAAAAACTCAATATTTATTTTTAAATATATAAATAAGATAAATACATTAAGTTTCGTGTCAGTAATATACCTGTATTGTAAATAAGCTAAAGTCTTTTGGCTACTAACATTACCTAATTACCTACATTTCAAGAGTCATTCTCATAATTTCAAGAGTCAAATAGTCAGTCGACGATTCATGACTTCAAGGACAAGCTATTGAAGCTCTTCAACTAGATCAAATCTTCAAACTACAAGTTTGAGAATTCAAGCAAGAGTTAAATCGTCAGCCAACAATTAAAGAACTTCAAAGCTGCCAAATTCAAGAGTCCATAAACAAGCTATCGAAACCCCTTGAACTTTATGAAATTTTTAAGCCAACAAATTTAAGAGTCAAAACCTCAAGCAGTAATTCTAAGGCTTCAAAAACTATCAAATTCAAGAGTTTAAGAACAGCTATCGAATCCCATAAACTTTAAAATTATCAAGCCAAGAGTCCAATAACAATCAAATGTTCAAGCAATGATTCAAAAACTTCAAAGCTACCAAATTCAAAAGTTCAAGAGCAAGCTATCGAAGCTCTTGAACTCTAAGTTATAGGAGAATCAAAGGAGTATAAAAAATTATAACTCACATTGCATTCGAATCAATCATCAACCAAGGTCTAGGCTAAAGCAACTCCACTAAACCTTGAATTATTTTTATGGTGATGTAGAATCAGTGTTGGGAAAACATAATATGCAATTTCAATAACTCTGATATATATATATATATAATAAGTAAATTGTTTTCTAGTGTGAATGTTGTGTGTTTTCAATCATTGATCTTATTTTGATTTGCATACATACACCTCATTTAGTGAAATGTTATCTCTCTTTCGTGTTTTTTTTGTTATTAATTCTTATATTAGGTCTTGGAAAATATTATGGAGTTGAAAAGGAAATTAAAAGAGCATTTGCTAAATTCAGCATACCCGGCATCCCATACGGCCGCACGGGGTAGTATTTAGGTTCTTCACCATAATAACTTCAACCAATTGATTTTTACAACCTCTTTTAATTTCTTCGCCTTTTTCCCTACTTCATTTTTATGCATCTTTGATTTTTGTTTAAAGTTGAGATTGGGTGAAGATGTTATATGGATAGAAAAAAAAAGATCTTGTGTAGAAAAATTTTAAGGATGAAATTGAATGCTTAAGAAAATATTACTTCATTTCTCTTATTCATCTTTTTATAAAAATACTCTTTCGAGAAAATTGTTGAAATGGTCCCCGATAGTATGATCGAGTTGCACTTTGGTCTGCAATAGTTACACGGTTGCACGTTAGTTCCCAAAAGTGGTCAAAAAGTTACACTTTAGTCCCCACGTCAAGCTTTTCCATTAATATTTCAGGTTTAGGCGTTAAAATTGGGGTAAAAATATAATTTTTAAGACGTAAAATTGTTTTGCTTGCCCAATTGGTGCTAAAATGAAACTCCACAACCCCAATTTGGCACCAATTGGGGCAAAAAAAATTAACTTTAAGTATTTAAAATTATATTTTTACCCAATTTTAACTCCTAAACCTGAAATGTTAACGTAAAACTTGATGTGGGGACTAAAGTACAATATTTTGGCCAATTTCGCTAACTAACGTGCAACCGTGTAACTATTGAAAACTAAAGTGCAATTCGCCAATTCGGTCATACTATCGGGGACCATTTCATCGATTTACTCTATCAAGTTTAGTATGCAATCCTCATATATCAAGCTTTTTAAACTCTTTTCTTGGATAAGAACGAGTCAATTTTTGTGTTAATAGTTTGGTGTTCCATCAGAACTTACTACCTAGATTTTCGTATTGTGAGAATCCATTACAAAGATTTTGTTGCTTTATACTTTCCGTATCAATAAGACATTGTTTTAGTCCAACGAACTTACTACCTATATATCAGTGAAAAATAGGTCATTATACATATGTATGTAATACTTTTCCTATTTTGAGTACCTTAATATTATCGGTGCGAACATTTTACGGATCAGATAATTTATCAGGTTCAACATGAATGATGTGATTATCGATACAACGACTACGTCAAATATGTTACCTTACAAGTTTTTGTATTAATGTATTGTTGGAATATGTTGTAGCTATATTTTTTGTATAAAAATATGTTCGGATTTTTTATTTGATGGATGTTGAAATATATGTTTATTTATATTTAACTTCATCATATGTATGTTTATTTGAATTCATAAATCGGATTAAGATTTTGTATTCACATTTATGAATTTCATGTAAGTGTTATTTAATTTTTGTGATTATTTGTTAAGATACACCTCTCACATCGGAAGTCGGTGTCCTCCCGGGTCAGTATATAAGATCTTGGGCTACTCCATCTATTGCCAATTGGTTTTAGAGTGGACTCTTACATGGTATACAGAGCCAGAAAATAGCCTAAACTCTTCCCCACGAAATTCAAAATTCGAAATCGTTCTGCTCCGATATTTAGCAAATCGAACCTGCCCATTTTTTTTTTCCCTGTCCTGCTTCGAAATTCAGCAGGATCCCGAAATTTTTTTCTTTTCTTTTCTCGGACTGTCCCGCTATTCAGCAGGATCTGAAATTCACGATCTGAAAGTCATATTTGATTTGGCTTTATCATACTGTTTGTCCAATCTCACGCATTATCATATTGATTTGGCATTATCAATATTGATTTGGCATTCTCATATTGTTTGATCTGACATTCAGCCGGCTTCTCACGTTCCAGATCTGACCCTGCAATTCCCGATCTGCTCCAGCTCTGAAATTCCCGATCGAACCTGCTCCAATCTCACGATCTGACATTCAGCAGATCCCAGCCTTCTCAGCATATTTGTTTCGTTCCTTTTTTTTTGGATTTGTCTCACACAGTAGCCCACCATGTCAACGGATGGACCCAATGTGGATGCTACTGAAATTCACGACACCACTAGGAACCCCGGTCAACACTCGAACCCGACTCCGCGGTGATTTACCGTCGCATTGACCCCTCGTCTCCCTACTACCTCGGCTCTAATGACAACCCCGGCCTTGTCATTAGCACTGTCAAATTGAATGGCGACAACTATGAAGAGTTAGTATTCTTTAGATTAGGACATCCCTCAGTCCGCATTTTGCATTATTTACCTTTTGAATTTTGTTCGAATGCTAGTCTTGATAATTGTGATGTATGTTATCAAGCTAAACAGACGCGTGATGTTTTTTCTTTGAGTGATAATACTGCTGCTTTGCCTTTTGAATTAATACATTGCGATTTGTGGGGTCCCTATCGGGTTCCGTCCTCTTGTGGGGCGCGTTTTTTCTTAACGATTGTCGATGATTCTTCGAGAGCAGTATGGATTTTTCTGTTGACTACTAAAACTGAAGTGTTTAAGGTGTTTACACAGTTTTTGGCATTGGTTGAGCGACAATATCATGCTCATGTTAAAACTGTGCGAAGTGATAACGGAACCGAGTTTCATTGTCTTAAAGACTATTTCATGGTATCAGAGCCAGACCCGAGTTATTGAGGCACGTGTAACCCGCCGATGTTGTTTCCGGCAATTAATACCGGCGAGGATTATTCCGCCGACGATTGGGTTACACGTGAGGGGGAGTGTTAAGATACACCTCCCACATCGAAAGTCGGTGTCCTCCCGGGTCAGTATATAAGATCTTGGGCTACTCTCTCTATTGCCAATTGGTTTTAGAGTGGAACCCCATAGACTCTTACATTATTCAATATAGTGTTCTATTTTATTATATTTTTGGTATATGTAATAAGAAACAAAGAATTTAAAAACTTGTTTCAAATAAAATTAATTTAGAGGGCGCAGTTCTCAAACACCCTCTAAAGGTCGTGAAGCATTTTGTAAGTACTTAGAGGGCGCTTTTACATGCCCTCTAAGTCAAAATGATTGATGTATGTACAATTAAGAAATTAGTGGTTTGTTATAATGTAAAAAGGAAACAAAATGCTATGTAGTAATACTTTATTCATTCAATGTGAATACATTTATTATGGTGGTGGCATTGACAAACAACAACTCCTACAAACTGGCTTAGGAGTTAGGAGACACTCGCAGCAACCATATCTTGAGCAAACGGAATAGCATTCTGCAAGAATTGAAGTTTACAAACAAAAAATTATATTAAAAAATGAGAAAATGTTTAAAGACCTTACGTCAATATAAAAGATAATAAGTGGCCAACTAATTCAATACTTTGTCATATTCTAAAAAAAACATCTTAAACCTACTAAGGAGGTTTGAACCATCTATCTTAGGTTTACAAGTGAACGTTGATAAAATTGTTAAATTGCTAGTTCAGATAATATGTGTAAGTCATATTTAGTCATCATAAAATTTAGTACAATTTACACAAATGGTCCTTGTTGTAATTGATCAAAATGCTAGGTATACTAACATACCTCCTTAATAATAAGTGTCATGCGATGTCCACATACATGATATAATTAACATTGGTTTAAATGGAAATTAGACAGAACTACAACTTAGATACATTCAGAAATATAAAGGATCGACTTGAACCCTTTAAAATATAAATGACGGACCTTAGAATATAACTCAAACATATAATCTTTCTTACTTTTCAGTTTTCCCTTTTTAAACTTAATAAAATCCCTCAAATAGGCGCATATATATAGAATGGTTATGTATGAATTAAGGTTTGTAATAACGTTTACAGATTCTAGATAATGAAACGTAAATTGGACTATCCTTTTATTAGGATGAAGGTATAATAATATTGCTTAATAAATTGCATTTCTAATACGGTTTGATAACTTTTTCTTTTTTGTAAATTAATGATAAGGTGAGTATAAAACTCAAGAACTTTCTGGTCACTGACAAGAGCCTTTTCCACTAGGCTGCTATTCGATTATTAACTCAATACGGTTTGATAACTTGAGTAGAGTAATTAAGGTGAAGAGCGATATATATGTGCAAAAAATGGGTCAAATAACTTATATTTAACAATATATATAATACGAATTTTTATAAATAATAAAAATATTCCTTAAGGTTATTAGTTTTGTGACTTTGTCCAAGGATAGAAAATAACAAAATTGTGAAGAAAGACCATGTTTATACATATGAAAAGAAAAAATTGATGAATTACATACCAAAAATACTACTACCATTTGATCGATCTGCTGGTATATTGAGATTATTGGTATTCACACTCAATGGAAGTCGATCAGCGTCAACGATAATGGAATTGAGCATACATGCTACCAAACATATCACAAATAATATTACTCGAGAATTCATTTTTTTCGATGAAATTTTCTGCTAATGATGTTTTTTTATGGTGATATATAAATCATCACGACATTTAGTCCTATTTATAGATATGATATTGATGTGATGATTATGAGTATTTAAAATAAAGACAGAAAAACATATTCTTGTATATTTGTTGCTATATTTGTCCCTGCCTTTTAAATTACTGTACTATAAAATATTCTTTTAAATATGGGCGTGCAAGTGTGTAGTAATATGTTATTTAATTAGTACTAGTTTATCAAGAAATAATGTACACAATAAACTTTTTTATTACTGATTTATCTACACTATATTTAATTGGGAAAGGAAGGAATTAGTTATTCTTTGAGTGAAGCCCCATGTTCTTTTTTAGCCAATAAGCAAGTGACACATATTTAAATTGCATACTAACTCCCATTTAGTTTTTTTTTTTGAAAATTTGCAAAGGCCTATTATTATTTTATACATTAAATTATTTAAGCATAGTTATTAAAAATAAAATAGTTACCTATATATAATGTATATTTATTTAATCATTTTTATCATGCACATATTTTGAATTTCACAAGAAATTCTTATCATCATATATTCATGTAAAAGTTAATGTAATAATATATATTTTAATATAATAACCAAATTCGCACACGTTAAACTGTGCACAAACATCTAGTATTATTTAAATATAAATCATCACAACATTTAGTCCTATTTATAGCTATGATATTGATGTGATGATTATGAGTATTTAAAATAAAGACAGAAAAACATATGCTTGTATATTTGTTGCTATATTTGTCCGTGCCTTTTAAATTACTGTACTATAAAATATTCTTCTAAATATGGGCGTGCAAGTGTGCATTAATATGATATTTAATTAGTACTAGTTTATCAAGAAATAATGTACACAATAAACTTTTTTATCAATGATTTATATTATTTAAATATAAATCATCACGACATTTAGTCCTATTTATAGCTATGATATTGATGTGATGATTATGAGTATTTAAAATAAAGACAGAAAAACATATTCTTGCATATTTGTTGCTATATTTGTCCCTGCCTTTTAAATTACTGTACTATAAAATATTCTTCTAAATATGGGCGTGCAAGTGTGCATTAATATGTTATTTAATTAGTACTAGTTTATCAAGAAATAATGTACACAATAAACTTTTTTATCAATGATTTATATTATTTAAATGAACTTAACTGATATATTTACTTAAAAAGAGCTAAAAATGAGATATAGGAATAATTTTGAAGTTATATGCTATAATTGAGGACATGTTTATCATGAAATTTTATTTAGATAACTACCAACTAAAATAAATAATTTTAATAGAGCGAAAAATGATATCCACCAATTAAAAAAATTTAAGAAAAAAAATAAGAGACTATGGCATCTTTTAGCCTTGGATATTATATAGTATATCTGCATTTCATTTATTAATACGAGTGCTAAATAGAGTAATTCATTTAACCAATCTTGATGTAACCATGTGTAATCATCCACTTTAAGCTCCAATATACACTGAGAGTTTTTATATGTCCAGTAGCCCCATCCAAGTGTTGCCTTTCCATAGACCTCTTGTTGCACTTTGGTAAACTTTATGAAATCTGCCTTGGATGCATTTTTCACATCACAGTCACTGGAAAGGCAACACTTGGATGGGGCTACTAGACATATAAAACTCCCAGTGTACATTGGAGCTTAAAGTGGATGATTATACATGGTTACATAAAGATTGGTTAAATGAATTACGCTATTCAGCACTCATATTAATAAATGAAATGAAACGTGATTTATGTGGTCTGACATCTTTTACTGGATTCATTAGATGTGAAATCAGCAGTGATAAACTCTTCTGATTTTACCTGCATGTAATAAAAACATGTAATCTATTCCATTCCTTGTATTTATGATACAATCTGATCCAACTATGTTCTATTTCAATCGAATATATTTTTAAGTAGTTTGTGACATTGTATTCATAGTCGACCTATTTAATGAAACTAGTAATTGAGAACTTACATTGCACGTGCATTACAGGTGCATTGTACGTGCATTACAGGTGCATTGCACGTGCATTTCACGTGCACATTTTGTGCTTTAATAAAACAACGATGGTTCATGAATTGCGTGGGAGATATGTTGAACACGGGTCGGGTCATCAGGATTCCTCTCGATCTGAAATTCTTGAGGTAAATAAGGCTTGTTCTCACTAGCTACAATAGCTCCATCTGAATTCATTCCCATAAACTGTTTGTTGAAGACCCTTAAATAGAAAACTTTCTCTCTCAACCTCCATAACTACGTATAAATATGAAAAAATTAAGCTCAGTAATTATACAAAAACAAAAGAACGATTATGTGAATCATATGAGTAATTGAATATATATACTTACAGTGAATGTTTCGCATGTTAAATTAGATGTCTTATTGGCAACGACAAGATTTCCTCCTCCTGATTCAGCACTCAGATACTTCCCAACTGATGATGATTTGAATTGTAGTTGAGTCCCATCCTGAAAATAATTGTTTAGAAATGAAAACATTACTAGATAGTTGAACAGTTATATAGTTGAAGTTTTGTGCCATTCTAAAAGTAAACTAAACTCACCAAGCAATCTTTATTGGGGATGCCATCAAAAAGAGATGGCGTGATCCAACCTTCAGTGACCAGCCAGCCTCCCAGATTAACACCACGAACATTGTTGCTGATATTTCTCGCGTATGAAGTTGAAATGAACGAACACATAACCAATAAAATGACACATTGCAAGTTTCTGTGAACTTTCATCAAACCTGTTGCTATATAAAACTCCCAGTGTACATTGGAGCTTAAAGTAGATGATTACACATGGTTACATCAAGATTGGTTAAATGAATTACTCTATTCAGCACTCATATTAATAAATGAAATGAAACGTGATTTATGTGGTCTGACCTCTTTTACTGGATTCATTGGATGTGAAGTCAGCAGTGATAAACTCTTCTGATTTTACCTGCATGTAATAAAAACATGTAATCTATTCCATTCCTTGTATTTATGATACAATCTGATCCAACAATGTTCTATTTCAATCGATATATTTTTAAGTAGTTTGTGACATTGTATTTATAGTCGACCTATTTAATGAAACTAGTAATTGAGAACTTGCATCGCACGTGAATTACAGGTGCATTGCACGTGCATTTCACGTGCACATTTTGTGCTTTAATAAAACAACGATGGTTCATGAATTGCGTGGGAGATATGTTGAACACGGGTCGGGTCATCAGGATTCCTCTCGATCTGAAATTCTTGAGGTAAATAAGGCTTGTTCTCACTAGCTACAATAGCTCCATCTGAATTCATTCCCATAAACTGTTTGTTGAAGACCCTCAAATAGAAAACTTTCTCTCTCAACCTCCATAACTACGTATAAATATGAAAAAATCAAGCTCAGTAACTATTCAAAAACAAAAGAACGATTATGTGAATCATATGAGTAATTGAATATATATACTTACAGTGAATGTTTCGCATGTTGAATTAGATGTCTTATTGGCAACGACAAGATTTCCTCCTCCTGATTCAGCACTCAGATACTTCCCAACTGATGATGATTTGAATTGTAGTTGAGTCCCATCCTCAAAATAATTGTTTAGAAATGAAAACATTACTAGATAGTCGAACAGTTATATAGTTGAAGTTTTGTGCCATTCTAAAAGTAAACTAAACTCACCAAGAAATCTTTATTGGGGATGCCATCAAAAAGAGATGGCGTGATCCAACCTTCAGTGACCAGCCAGCCTCCCAGATTAACACCACGAACATTGTTGCTGATATTTCTCGCGTATGAAGTTGAAATGAACGAACACATAACCAATAAAACGTCACATTGCAAGTTTCTGTGAACTTTCATCAAACCTGTTGCTATATAAAACTCCCAGTGTACATTGGAGCTTAAAGTGGATGATTACACATGGTTACATCAAGATTGGTTAAATGAATTACTCTATTCGGTACTCATATTAATAAATGAAATGAAACGTGATTTATGTGGTCTGACCTCTTTTACTGGATTCATTGGATGTGAAGTCAGCAGTGATAAACTCTTCTGATTTTAGCTGCATGTAATAAAAACATGTAATCTATTCCATTCCTTGTATTTATGATACAATCTGATCCAACTATGTTCTATTTCAATCGAATATATTTTTAAGTAGTTTGTGACATTGTATTCATAGTCGACCTATTTAATGAAACTAGTAATTGAGAACTTGCATTGCACGTGCATTACAGGTGCATTGCACGTGCATTTCACGTGCACATTTTGTGCTTTAATAAAACAACGATGGTTCATGAATTGCGTGGGAGATATGTTGAACACGGGTCGGGTCATCAGGATTCCTCTCGATCTGAAATTCTTGAGGTAAATAAGGCTTGTTCTCACTAGCTACAATAGCTCCATCTGAATTCATTCCCATAAACTGTTTGTTGAAGACCCTCAAATAGAAAACTTTCTCTCTCAACCTCCATAACTACGTATAAATATGAAAAAATCAAGCTCAGTAACTATACAAAAACAAAAGAACGATTATGTGAATCATACGAGTAATTGAATATATATACTTACAGTGAATGTTTCGCATGTTGAATTAGATGTCTTATTGGCAACGACAAGATTTCCTCCTCCTGATTCAGCACTCAGATACTTCCCAATTGATGATGATTTGAATTGTAGTTGAGTCCCATCCTGAAAATAATTGTTTAGAAATGAAAACATTACTAGATAGTCGAACAGTTATATAGTTGAAGTTTTGTGCCATTCTAAAAGTAAACTAAACTCACCAAGAAATCTTTATTGGGGATGCCATCAAAAAGAGATGGCGTGATCCAACCTTCAGTGACCAGCCAGCCTCCCAGATTAACACCACGAACATTGTTGCTGATATTTCTCGCGTATGAAGTTGAAATGAACGAACACATAACCAATAAAACGACACATTGCAAGTTTCTGTGAACTTTCATCAAACCTGTTGCTATATAAAACTCCCAGTGTACATTGGAGCTTAAAGTGGATGATTACACATGGTTACATCAAGATTGGTTAAATGAATTACTCTATTCGGTACTCATATTAATAAATGAAATGAAACGTGATTTATGTGGTCTGACCTCTTTTACTGGATTCATTGGATGTGAAGTCAGCAGTGATAAACTCTTCTGATTTTAGCTGCATGTAATAAAAACATGTAATCTATTCCATTCCTTGTATTTATGATACAATCTGATCCAACTATGTTCTATTTCAATCGAATATATTTTTAAGTAGTTTGTGACATTGTATTCATAGTCGACCTATTTAATGAAACTAGTAATTGAGAACTTGCATTGCACGTGCATTACAGGTGCATTGTACGTGCATTACAGGTGCATTGCACGTGCATTTCACGTGCACATTTTGTGCTTTAATAAAACAACGATGGTTCATGAATTGCGTGGGAGATATGTTGAACACGGGTCGGGTCATCAGGATTCCTCTCGATCTGAAATTCTTGAGGTAAATAAGGCTTGTTCTCACTAGCTACAATAGCTCCATCTGAATTCATTCCCATAAACTGTTTGTTGAAGACCCTCAAATAGAAAACTTTCTCTCTCAACCTCCATAACTACGTATAAATATGAAAAAATCAAGCTCAGTAACTATACAAAAACAAAAGAACGATTATGTGAATCATACGAGTAATTGAATATATATACTTACAGTGAATGTTTCGCATGTTGAATTAGATGTCTTATTGGCAACGACAAGATTTCCTCCTCCTGATTCAGCACTCAGATACTTCCCAATTGATGATGATTTGAATTGTAGTTGAGTCCCATCCTGAAAATAATTGTTTAGAAATGAAAACATTACTAGATAGTCGAACAGTTATATAGTTGAAGTTTTGTGCCATTCTAAAAGTAAACTAAACTCACCAAGAAATCTTTATTGGGGATGCCATCAAAAAGAGATGGCGTAATCCAACCTTCAGTGACCAGCCAGACTCCCAGATTAACACCACGAACATTGTTGCTGATATTTCTCGCGTAAGAAGTTCAAATGAACGAACACATAACCAATAAAACGACACATTGCAAGTTTCTGTGAACTTTCATCAAACCTATTGCTATATAAAACTCCCAGTGTACATTGGAGCTTAAAGTGGATGATTACACATGGTTACATCAAGATTGGTTAAATGAATTACTCTATTCAACACTCATATTAATAAATGAAATGAAACGTGATTTATGTGGTCTGACCTCTTTTACTGGATTCATTGGATGTGAAATCAGCAGTGATAAACTCTTCTAATTTTACCTGCATGTAATAAAAACATGTAATCTATTCCATTCCTTGTATTTATGATACAATCTGATCCAACTATGTTCTATTTCAATCGAATATATTTTTAAGTAGTTTGTGACATTGTATTCATAGTCGACCTATTTAATGAAACTAGTAATTGAGAACTTGCACACGTGCATTACAGGTGCATTGCACGTGCATTACAGGTGCATTGCACGTGCATTTCACGTGCACATTTTGTGCTTTAATAAAATAACGATGGTTCATGAATTGCGTGGGAGATATGTTGAACACGGGTCGGGTCATCAGGATTCCTCTCGATCTGAAATTCTTGAGGTAAATAAGGCTTGTTCTCACTAGCTACAATAGCTCCATCTGAATTCATTCCCATAAACTGTTTGTTGAAGACCCTCAAATAGAAAACTTTCTCTCTCAACCTCCATAACTACGTATAAATATGAAAAAATCAAGCTCAGTAACTATACAAAAACAAAAGAACGATTATGTTAATCATATGAGTAATTGAATATATATACTTACAGTGAATATTTCGTATGTTGAATTAGATGTCTTATTGGCAACGACAAGATTTCCTCCTCCTGATTCAGCACTCAAATACTTCCCAACTGATGATGATTTGAATTGTAGTTGAGTCTCATCCTGAAAATAATTGTTTAGAAATGAAAACATTACTAGATAGTCGAACAGTTATATAGTTGAAGTTTTGTGCCATTCTAAAAGTAAACTAAACTCACCAAGAAATCTTTATTGGGGATGCCATCAAAAAGAGATGGCGTAATCCAACCTTCAGTGACCAGCCAGCCTCCCATATTAACACCACGAACATTGTTGCTGATATTTCTCGCGTATGAAGTTGAAATGAACGAACACATAACCAATAAAACGACACATTGCAAGTTTCTATGAACTTTCATCAAACCTGTTTAGTAAAGATTTGTTAAGAAATTTAGATTTTACTTGTAAAAAAGGAAAACTTATTAATAATGTATCGCATGTCACACTAGATCCACACATCTTAGTTATAGATAAATTATTCACAAATTGAGAATGGAAAGTATGCATCAAAATATGGATTTACTAGTTTGTATAGATTGAGATAGAGATGATACAAGTCAATCGATTATTGTAAAGAAGCTAATATGCAAAATTTAAGAAAGACCCAAATAACATATGATACTAAAGTAAACAAAAATTATATCAATCTCAAAACTTTAGCACTACTAGCTAGGGCCGTAAATGAATCTGGAAACTCGATTCCGCTCGGGCATTTGACTCGAAAATGTTCGGTTCGTTGCTCGATTCGGAATAGCAAACGTAGAGCCAAATCTTGAAAATTAATATTTGGCTCGATTCGCAAACGGTTCGCAAAAGGTCGGCTCGACTCACCATGTGAAATTATGTAATAATATTGTAATATAGATTTGTATGAGATCGATTAATCGTCCATTATTTGGTTGAATTTTGAGGTAAAGATATATACTTTAGCTTTACTTTTATTTTCTTTGGTAGATTTTGTATATTTAGTCGAATTTAATTTTGTTTCATCACGACATTTAGTCCTATTTATAGCTATGATATTGATGTGATGGTTATGAGTATTTAAAATAAAGACAGAAAAACATATTCTTGTATATTTGTCCCTGCCTTTTAGATTACTGTACTATAAAATATTCTTCTAAATATGGGCGTGCATTAATATGTTTTTTAATTAATACTTGTTTATCAAGAAATAATGTACATAATATATTTTTTTATCAATGATTTACCTGATTTAAACGAACTTAATAGATATATTTACCTAAAAAGAGCTCAAAAATGGGATACACTATAGGAATAATTTTGAACTTATTATCTCCTATAATTGAGGACATTTTTATCATTTAATTTAGATAACTACCGACTCAAATAAATTAAAATAAATTAAGAAAACGAATGAGGGAGTATTACATTTCTTTTAGCCTTAAATATTATATATAGTACAGATGTATTTAGGGGCAAAATTAGGATGAAAATAAACAGGGGCGGACCTAGAGGGGGGTAGGGGGCACCGGCCCCCCCTAGGTCTTTCGGTTTCGTTATATATCGTATACTTTTTTGGGATTTTTTTTATATCTAAAATAAAAAGTGTTTGTAAACTAAGTAAAAGTTTAGCATAGTTGGTTAGTAGCTTCCTTTAAAGGGTGGAGGTCATGGGTTCAAGCCCTCCAAGACACATTTATTAGCACAGTTTTGCACTTTTGTTGATTTTTAACACTTTTTTCCTTAAAATTTTGCCCCCCTGAAAATAAAGGGAGGCCAACTTTGAAAAAAATAAAATAGCAGTGGGGGAGAAACATTATACACACACCTCAAACAGTGTTCAATTTTGGGATGAAATTACTATTTTGCCCCCAAATTAACTTCCTCGATACTAGACTTTCAAATAGGGGGCATAATAGTCATCCATTAACCAAATTCACTGTTTTGGTGTGTGTATAACAGGCCGGGGGGCCAAACAAAGAAAGAATAGTTTAAAACGAAGATTATGGGTATTTAAAAAAGAGAGGAAAAGGCTAATGGAAAAGGCTCTTGCTACTGATCAAAATGTCCTGGATTCGATACTAACCTCATCGCTAATTTACAAAAGAATAAAAATAAAGAGAAGAAAACATATTCTTCTATATTTGTTACTATATTTGTCCCTCCCTTTTAGGATACTGTACTATAAAATATTCTTCTAAATACGGGCATGCATTAATATATTGTATAATTAATACTCGTTTATCAAGAAATAATGTACATAATAAATTGTTTTGTCAATGAATTACATTAATTAAATGAACTTAAACGATATATTTACTTAAAAAAGAGCTAAAAATGAGATATAGGGATAATTTTGAACTTATTATCTCTTATAATTAAGGACATTTTTATCATTTCATTTAGATAACTACCCTAAAATAATGATATACAAAACACCCAAAACAATTAAAAATAAATAAAAAGAAGAATTAGAGAAGGAGAGAGATACCGCGTGGTGGGGAGTAGAAGCAAGGATCAAAATACCGCTCCGCAACGATCGAAACCACCGAAAAAATTTCGGTTTTTCACTCCATGGAAACGAAAGCTGGTATGTGTACCGAAAATGATTGTGTTCGTGGAAATTTCCAGCTTTTCGCATTTCGTTCGGTTATTCGACAATGTTTCGGACTTATTAGCGCCATGGACTCTTCAAACCAGTGAATTGATAGTCCTTTATCTTTTCCCATTAATTAATGACTCCAACAAACATAGAATTTCTAATTATTATGAGCTATATAGCAATCCATTGGATGATAATTTATATAAACACTATAATTTTGATCAGTTTGATCTTCAAGCTCACAAGTCACAACCGAGATTTGACGACAGCGAGTCGTAGGGAATTATTAGGCTTCATAAGGTAATTTTCTACCGTAATTTTGTTATTTAGCTTAGTTAATTTTTTTGTTGTATGTAAGCATTCATATAGAAGTACTACTTGAAGTCTTGGATGAAATGCTTGAGTGAATTGTTTTGTATTTATTCCAAGTAGAAACAGAATCTCCCAACGTGAAGGTAAAACTATGATCAGGCTACTCAAGAGTCAAGATAAAGATCGTGGCAGTCGACGGTGATCAAGATTATTGAAGAAAACGAAGAATTGCTATTTCATTTTCTTAAAATTATGTTCATTTTTCAAGAATAATTTCGAATTGCTTTCGTCTTTGAATTGAAGACATTCTATTTTTATGAATAAATCCATGTCGTATGAATTAATGTTATTAAATATTTATCTTTTCACAGTGTTTCCATATTTTTACAGCGTTTCCATAACGTTTCCTATAATTTCCGAAACGTTTCCATATTTTAGTTGTCCGAAACAAAACATCGAAACGAAATTTCGATCCTTGAGTAGAAGAAAGCAGAAAGTTGTAGTGAAAGAGGCGGCATAACGAAGGAGAGGGGGGGCGGTTGAGGGAGAGCGAGATTCACTCGCGTGGGGGGTTAGACGAAACGCGTCTCCCCCACGCGATTCGCTGTAGATTAAGGTTTGTAATGTAATGTAATAACGTTTACAGATTCTAGATAATTACCCTTTTATTAGGATGAAGGTATAATAATATTCCTTAATAAATTGCATTCCTAATCCGGTTTTGACAACTTTTTTTTATAGAGAAATTTGGCAAAGTACCATGATTTGAGGCCCACATTTAAATAATACCATGATATCTTTTTTAATTAGAAATTACCACAAAAGTTAGGTGAAGTCACTAAATTACCCCTCATTAAATCTATTATACATACATTCATCTCATTCTCCCTTTCTTCAACTCATTCTTCATTTCATTCTCCATTTCTTCATCTCATTCTCTCTCGCTCTCTCTCATTCCGCCGCCCCCACCCCACCATCTTCACCGGAATCGTCATCTTCACTTTTCTTTATAAATGCTTTGGTCCTTTAAACTTGTTTTTCTTAGAAAAGTTTAAATCTTTTTCAATTTAGTTGACTTAAAATCACGTTTTTCAATATAGTTGATTTAAAAATCACGTATTTTGATTAGTTATGTACTTTATATGTATTGTATTTTTGTTATTTGAATGTTTTTGAACAAAAGTTTGAATCTTTTCTAAAAAGTTTGAATCTTTTATAAAAAGATCGAATCTTTTTTAAAAAGTTTGAATCTTTCCTAAGATTTTTATGGATATGTGGCTAAATTTGTATTGAAAATGATAGATATATGTGTAAAGTTTGTTCTTTTGGTACTTTAATATTGTTTTTTGAACAAAAATTGATGTTGATATAGATATATTGTGTGTAATTTGAAGAATTGATGTTGTTTTGGAATAAAAGTTTGAATCTTGGGGGTATTATGTTGATATATTCTCGTTTCTTATAGTATAATGAAGTATAATGAAGAATTATGTTGGTATTATGTTGATATAGTCTCGTTTCTTATAGTCCATTGTTATTATAGTCTCGTTTCTTAAGTTTTTGTTGCACAATTTATGGTTCTAACAATGTTTAATAAAATAATGTGGCTAAATTTGCATTAAAAATTATAGATATATGTGTAAAGTTTGTTTTTTTGGTACTTTAATTTTGTTTTTTGGACAAAAATTGATGTTGATATAGATATATTGTGTGTAATTTGAAGAATTGATGTTGTTTTGGAATAAAAGTTCGAATCCTAGGGGTATTATGTTGATATATTCTCGTTTCTTATAATATAATGAAGTATAATTTATTATAATGAAGTATAATGAAGCATTATGTTGGTATTATGTTGATATAGTCTCGTTTCTTATAGTCCATTGTTGTGTACTTTATGTGTAGTTACAATTTAGAGCTTTCTAGTTTCGGTTTAATAGATTATAATCGAATATACATTTTATAATATATATGTACTTTATGTGTATTTACAATTGATATAAATGTACAATGAAAAGACTTGAGAGTTGGTTTACATGGGCTTCAAGTTGAATGGAAAGTTGGGGAAGAATCGTTTGGAGGAATTAGGGATACCATATATTCGAAGCAGGTAGCAGCGGTCCATTATTAAACGAAGAGGACCATGGAGTAGAGCATCAATCGACATTGACGCATGATTTGAGGAAGAAAAATAATGCAACCAGAATGTATGGAGTCCAGGAGATGAACTTTTTTTTTTTAGCAACTTAGTATTCCCATGGTTCATTTTTATTTTATTTTTGTTTTTCATAGTCCTTTTTTTCTTCAAATGTATTAGTAAAATATTTGCTCCACACTCTAAAGAAATTAATATTTATTTGTGCTTTGTACTAATTTTAATATATTAATCCAATTTTTATATCAAAGCAATGGTTGTTGGGTTGAACTTTGTAACATCAATTTAATGCAAAGATAAATCATGACAAATTTAAGTTAGTTGTGAATTTAAAGCAATTACAACGTAATATAATGGATTATAATAGATTATAATAGTCATTTGAACCCAAAAAACTTAGTTTAAAAAAAAAACTTAGTTTAATGCTATCAATTTTCATTAAGGGTAAAATAGTCATTTTGCATAAAAAATGTGGTATTTTCCAATTAAAAAAGATATCATGGTATTATTTAAATATGGGCCTCAAATCGTGGTACTTTGCCAAATTTCTCTTTTTTTATATAAATTAACGATGAGGTGAGTTTCGAATTCAAGATCTTTTGGTCTCTAGCAAGAGACTTAACCACTAGGCTATTCGATTAACTCAAATACGGTTTGATAACTTGAGTAGAGTAGTTAAGGTGCAGATAGAGCGATATAATGGGTCAAATAACTTATATTTGATAATATATAAAACGAATTTTTATAAATAATAAAAATATTCCTTAAGGTTATTAGTTTTGTCTAAGGATAGGAAATAATATTATGAAGAAAGACCATTTTATACATATGAAAAGAGAAAATTGATGAATTACGTACCAAAGATACTACTACCATTTGATCGATGTGCTGGTATATTGAGATTATTGGTGTTTACTCTCAACGGAAGTCGATCAGCATCAACGATAATGGAGTTGAGCATAGAGGCCACCAACATATCACAAATATTACTCGAGAATTCATTTTTCTGATGAAATTTTTTGCTAATGAAGTATTTTTATGGTGATATATAAATCATCACGACATTTAGTCCTATTTCAGTCATCGAATTCTTAACAGCTAGGTATGTTATGTACATTTGTTTTTCAGTTCCGCATGACGTAGATATGTTTTGTCTATTAAACATTCCAACATCTAAATAAACATTGTGGCAGCAACAACACAAAGAATGTAACTATAATGTTTTTGGCAAGTATGAGTATCCTGGACCTCAATTAACGGAAGAGAAATTTTGAAGAATACCACTGTTTGAGGGAGAAACAAAATATCTACCATGGTTTCTTTTTTATTGGAAAATACCATATTTTTAATGCAAAATGACTATTTTATCCTTAATGAAATAAAGACAGAAAAACATACTAGATATATATCAAGCTGAAACATGTCGGAGTGTTGTTTTTAGCCTACCCTATTGAGGTTAATTTACGGTTACGTATTTTAGCCGGTATTTTACCCAACACTTTTTGTAATGATGATTAATGTACAATTAACAAATTAGCGTTTTGTTAGAATCAGTTAAGTAAAAGGGAAACAGAATATATGAAATACTGTCTCTTTTTTTTTGGTATATTAAAATACTTTATTCATTCAATGTGAATACATTTATTATGGTGGTGGCATTGACAAACAACAACTCCTACAAGCTGGCTTAGGAGTTAGGACACAGTCGCAGCAACCATATTTTGAGCATTCGCCAAAGCATGCTGCAAGAATTGAAGTTAACAACAAAAACTTATTAGAAAATGAGAGAATGCTTGAAGTCCTTACTTCAATATAAAAAATAATAAGAGGCCGACGAATTCGATAATAATTTATCATATTCTCAAAAATTTTATTCTTAAACCTACTAAAGAGGTTTGAACCATCTATCTTAGATATGTGTAACAGTGCATATTGCACCTAATCCTAATAAATAGGAGTATATAATTTGTGTAAATATATTATGTAAGTATATAATACTCGCTCGTTTATTTTTTAAATTAGTAACTAAATATATATAAATACATAAGTATTATATATAAATATTATACATACATATTTATATTTGATTTTATATATTTTTATTTTATGATGTGATGATATAAATATTATATATTTATAATATTATTTTTTTATATTGTATTTTACATCTTTATATATTTTTCAGTCAAGTAAAAATTACCCGTTAAAATTTAAAAGTATACCAGCTGGGTAAAATTACCTGTTAAAGCAAAGGATCATGTACTTACGTTATTTAATCGGTTGTTTTATAAGAGAACAATTTCAATGCATGAAAGATGCCTCTGTTTTCCGTAAAGATGCATTCTAACACGCCTTGGGGCGTCATTCATCTGTATTAAGTTCATTTCGTGTCAACTATTATCTTCACTGCAATTTCTTTCTCAGGGCAAAGTATGGAATTGAAGAGATGTGCACGGATCAGTGGAAATAGACAAGCTAATACATTTCAGGAGAAATGACAGTATGTCTAATGATATTTAACATTCAATGAGTCGAGTAAAATATCATTTATTAATACATTAAGACATTTAAGCAATCTTCATGTACCCATGTGTAATCATCCACTTTAAGCTCCAATGGACAGTGGGAGTTTTATATGTCCAATAGCCCCATCCAAATGTTGCCTTTCCATAGACCTCTTGTTGCACTTTGGTTAACTTTATGAAATCTGCCTTGGATGCATTTTTTACATCCCAGTCACCCGTCCATTCCCCTAGTATCAACAGTAATAATTAGTCATAGAAAACTAAATCTATAAATTTGAGTTTGAGATGGAAGATTAATTACCAACAAAAATAAGAGGTCCATCCGGTGTGATGAGTTCAGTTTACTCAATCGAGTTGCCCTCGTTGTCTTGACAATGTCGATAATTTCGGCAACAGTATTATGGGGGGATCCGCCAGTGTAATAATGGACATCAATTACTGATCCTTTGAGTCCACTAGCAAAGGAGATGAGCTCACTCTCGTCTAGTACAATTCCCTGAGGCAGTCGATTACACATCACAACTTTAGCTGTTTGAGAATATTTCCGGACGACATTATACCCAGCTTCATAGTACTTCTTCAACGTTTCAAGATCTATCCCAGGAGCTATTGTTTCATTCAACAACTCAATCGCATACAGATTTGGATTCCTTGCATATCTGTCATCAAAATGAAGGAAAATAGTTAGTATCATTGTTCCATTAAGTGAGGTCCAGGATACTCATACTTGCCAAAAACATTATAGTTACATTCTTTGTATTGTTGCTGCCACAATGTTTATTTAGATGTTGGAATGTTTAATTGACAAAACATATCTACGTCATGCGGAACTGAAAAACAAATGTACATAACATACCTAGCTGTTAAGAATTCGATGACTGAAATACTTTGTTGGATGCTCTCATCACTTTTTCCCCATTCTAGAGAACCATTTCTGGTGGAGCTATGCTCCCAATGATTTTGCGATCCAGGTGCAGCATGTACAGTAACTATCACTTTAAGACCATATTTCCTATTCCAAAGATATCAATATAACATTTAAAATCATCAATCAGTTAAACATATTCAAAGCATAATGCATCATAAAAAGTGACAAGCAAATCAAGTCCATATAAACTACAACATATATGATTGTGTGGAAGTCTATGTACTATAGATTGTTTTATATTCATTCATCTTAAGGAGATAAATAATATTATATATGTTTCGTCTTGGGAGTTCATAGTTGCGTACCTTGCCCACAAGAAGGCTTTGTCTAAGATATGCAAGAACCCACTAACATAAGGCTCTGGGGGTGATGGATCACTAACTATCCACCAACCAATAGCTATTCTCACAGCATTCAGTCCATTTCTTGATAGGAATTTGAAGTCATTTTCTACAATAAATGTATTCCAATGTTCCTGTGGGAAACAATATATAATAGATTATTAAAACTAGCCATCAACATGTGACATAATTTTGGTGATTGCATCTACAAGGACATCAATCTGATTGCGAGTGATATCCATGGGACATCAATTTTGACAAAAAGAACATACTGATTTAGACATACTTCCACACTTACCCTCATAACATGTGGTGCTTTCGCTGGTCCATATCCATTAGTGACTTGAAATTTTCCTCGCAAGGTACGCACAATACTCATTATGACGATAGAAGGATCATCATCAGCCCATCCAACATTCTTCATGAAATCAGCAGTGATAAGCTCTTCTGATTTTACCTGCATGTAGTAAAAAGATGTAATCTATTTCATTTCTTGTATTTATGATGCAATAAGAGTAAGAGTAAGAATTACATGTCATAAATACAAGATTCTTACTCTTACTCTTACTCTTATTGCATCATAAATACAAGAAATGAAATAGATTACATCTTTTTGCATCATGTAGGTAAAATAAGAAGAGCTTATCACTGCTGATTTCATGGAGAATGTTGGATGGGCTAATGATGATCCTTCTATTTTCAGAATGAGTATTATGCGTACCTTGCGAGAAGAGTTTCAAGTCACTAATGGATATGGACCAGCGAAAGCACCACATGTTATGAGGGTAAGTGTGGAAGTATGTCTAAATCAGTATGTTCTTTTTGTCAAAATTGATGTCCCATGGGTATTACTCGCAATCAGATTGAAGTCCTTGTAGATGCAATCACCAAAATTATGTCACATGTTGATGGCTACTTTTAATAATCTATTATATATTGTTTCCCACAGGAACATTGGAATACATTTATTGTAGAAATGACTTCAAATTCCTATCAAGAAATGGACTGAATGCTGTGACAATAGCTGTTGGTTGGTGGATAGCTAGTGATCCATCATCCCCAGAGCCTTATGTTAGTGGGTCCTTGCATATCTTAGACAAAGCCTTCTTGTGGGCAAGGTACGCAACTATGAACTCCCAAGACGAAACATACATAATGTTATTTATCTCCTTAAGATGAATGAATATAAAACAATCTATAGTACATAGACTTCCACACAATCATATATGTTGTAGTTTATATGGACTTGATTTGCTTGTCACTTTTCATGATGTATTATGCTTTGAATATGTTTAACTGATTGATGATTTTAAATGTTATATTGATATCTTTGGAATAGGAAGTATGGTCTTAAAGTGATAGTTACTGTACATGCTGCACCTGGATCGCAAAATCATTGGGAGCATAGCTCCACCAGAGATGGTTCTCTAGAATGGGGAAAAAGTGATGAGAGCATCCAACAAAGTATTTCAGCCATCGAATTCTTAACAGCTAGGTATGTTATGTACATTTGTTTTTCAGTTCCGCATGACGTAGATATGTTTTGTCAATTAAACATTCCAACATCTAAATAAACATTGTGGCAGCAACAATACAAAGAATGTAACTATAATGTTTTTGGCAAGTATGAGTATCCTGGACCTCACTTAATGGAACAATGATACTAACTATTTTCCTTCATTTTGATGACAGATATGCAAGGAATCCAAATATGTATACGATTGAGTTGTTGAATGAACCAATAGCTCCTGGGGTAGATCTTGAAACGTTGAAGAAGTACTATGAAGCTGGGTATAATGTCGTCCGGAAACATTCTCAAACCGCTAAAGTTGTGATGTGTAATCGACTGCCTCAGGGAATTGTACTAGACGAGAGTGAGCTCATCTCCTTTGCTAGTGGACTCAAAGGATCAGTAATTGATGTCCATTATTACACTGGCGGATCCCCCCATAATACTGTTGCCGAAATTATCGACATTGTCAAGACAACGAGGGCAACTCGATTGAGTAAACTGAACTCATCACACCGGATGGACCTCTTATTTTTGTTGGTAATTAATCTTCCATCTCAAACTCAAATTTATAGATTTAGTTTTCTATGACTAATTATTACTGCTGATACTAGGGGAATGGACGGGTGACTGGGATGTAAAAAATGCATCCAAGGCAGATTTCATAAAGTTAACCAAAGTGCAACAAGAGGTCTATGGAAAGGCAACATTTGGATGGGGCTACTGGACATATAAAACTGTCAATGTCCATTGGAGCTTAAAGTGGATGATTACACATGGGTACATGAAGATTGCTTAAATGTCTTAATGTATTAATAAATGATATCTTACTCGACTCATTGAATGTTAAATATCATTAGACATACTGTCATTTCTCCTGAAATCTATTAGCTTGTCTGTTTCCACTGATTCGTGCACATCTCTTCAATTCCATATTTTGCCCTAAGAAAGAAATTGCAGTGAAGATAATAGTTGACACGAAATGAACTTAATACAGATGAATGACGCCCCAAGGCGTGTTAGAATGCATCTTTACGGAAAACAGAGGCATCTTTCATGCATTGAAATTGTTCTCTTATAAAATAACCGATTAAATAACGTAAGTACAGGATCCTTTGCTTTAACAGGTAATTTTACCCAGCTGGTATACTTTTAAATTTTAACGGGTAATTTTTACTTGACTGAAAAATATATAAAGATGTAAAATACAATATAAAAAAATAATATTATAAATATATAATATTTATATCATCAATTCATAAAATAAAAATATATCAAATCAAATATAAATATGTATGTATAATATTTATATATAATACTTATGTATTTATATATATTTAGTTACTAATTTAAAAAATAAACGAGCGAGTAATATATACTTACATAATATATTTACACAAATTATATACTCCTATTTATTAGGATTAGGTGCAATATGCACTGTTACACATATCTAAGATAGATGGTTCAAACCTCTTTAGTAGGTTTAAGAATAAAATTTTTGAGAATATGATAAATTATTATCGAATTCGTCGGCCTCTTATTATTTTTTATATTGAAGTAAGGACTTCAAGCATTCTCTCATTTTCTAATAAGTTTTTGTTGTTAACTTCAATTCTTGCAGCATGCTTTGGCGAATGCTCAAAATATGGTTGCTGCGACTGTGTCCTAACTCCTAAGCCAGCTTGTAGGAGTTGTTGTTTGTCAATGCCACCACCATAATAAATGTATTCACATTGAATGAATAAAGTATTTTAATATACCAAAAAAAAAGAGACAGTATTTCATATATTCTGTTTCCCTTTTACTTAACTGATTCTAACAAAACGCTAATTCGTTAATTGTACCTTAATCATCATTACAAAAAGTGTTGGGTAAAATACCGGCTAAAATACGTAACCGTAAATTAACCTCAATAGGGTAGGCTAAAAACAACACTCCGACATGTTTCAGCTTGATATATATCTAGTATGTTTTTCTGTCTTTATTTCATTAAGGATAAAATAGTCATTTTGTATTAAAAATATGGTATTTTCCAATAAAAAAAGAAACCATGGTAGATATTTTGTTTCTCCCTCAAACAGTGGTATTCAAGATACAAACTCACCAGGGTTATTTAAACATGTAAAAATCATATAAACAGTAGGTGGGTGCAGCTCCTTTTCCCCAACGAACGTAATCAAATCTCGCTCCCAGATCAATATGATTTTCTTGTAAGAATTGCCTGCAAAGCAATAGTCATAACTTTTGGGAGATTTAAGTATCAAGATAGTAACATATGCAAAAACGTAAACTTACACGAGATCGCAAGAAGGACATCATAAGACAAACCACGCTATGTCCATGTTGAGTCTGCGCTTAACACTCTGCATATTAACAGAAGAGATTCAAGGAAACGCATAGCACACCGACTAATTCTTGCCGAGCAGTGTTTCCAGGATATGGGTATGCGTCTCCAATCTCAGGAAAACCTGGAACGCTAAGAGCATCACCAATGCTTCAGATAATAATACTTATAACTTCCTCTGTTTTGGTAAGTTGTAACTCACAGAGTGAGCTTAGAAGCATAATAAAGAAGGTCAGCAAATGGCAATTCCACAAAACAACTTTTTATGAAGCAAAATCAACCAACAAAAAACCTAAAGAATTTAATCCATAAGGACTAGCTTCATTTAATCCTAAAGTATATATATGATACCTTTCTTTTTCGCAATGAAAAAGTCTATTTATCATTCATGTTAAGATATCTAGAATCCTTGGATGCGCCATAAACCATAGGTCAATGTATCAAGAATAGTCAGTTTTAATCAGTTAAATGCATCCAAAAGAAAAAAGTTACAAGATCAGCTGATTGTAAAAGAGGAACACTATTTCAAACTAATCATGAAAAAAAATAGTTTTCCTGCTCTATAATTTCTAGCAAACAAAACATAAGCATCTATCAATATTGACTGAAACAATGAGCACTAAGAGCCTAGCATCTACTATATGTAGCATAGTTACTGCTGGCAAACATAGCTTCTAGACGACAAGTTATTTATTTATAATTTGATAATTGACATTGCAAGAATTCAACTGGGGACCTCATTATTGCAAGTAACATCCCGTGACCATTAGACTAACCCTACCAATTTTACCGATTCACTTTTAATAAATAATCGTGCTCTAAAACGTTTATTTAGTCGGTGGTGTTTTTTTTCTCCATAATTATATTCCTATCATATACTTCTTTCTTTCTCTCATTTTATAATCTTTCATAATTTTGGTCCTCTGACTATAATCTTTCATATATCTTGCTCCTTTTTATAATATTTCATATATTTGCTTCTTTTATAATTTTTCATATATCTTCATTAAATGTTAGTTAATAGCTCAAAATATATAAGTTTTACGACAATTACACTTTCAACATTTCAAAAAATTAATTCATAAGATAATGGGGAATCACCCCGAAAATATTTTCTAGATCCGCCCTCCATCGATCTCAAAACTTTAGCACTACTAGCTATGAAAAAGAGTTCAAAAAAATACAACTCTGAACCAACGGGCAACAAGTATAAATTTATGATACAACTAATAATTACACAATTTAACAAAACTAATAGATCAGAAAGAGAATATATCTAAAAAAAATGTAATCTTTAAGAAAACCCAGAAAGAGATGAGTTGATTACCACTGAAATTGAATATTGCAGACATGGGTACCGTCGGTTTATGGCTTAGAGGCATTGGCTGTGCAGATGAAAGACACAGGACAAAGAGGTTGGTAGGAAGAGAGATAATTGGTTGTCAAGGAGGGAGAATGAATCCCGATCCGGTGCTATTGAATGGTATAGAATCCGCTCCAGCAAATCCTTCTATTCTACGATCTGATCTCGGATCTTTCAGGGTTAAGGACTTATGCTTGTTTATCTGGATGAAAGAACTTAGAAAAGATGGAAGAATGAAGAAACTAATTATAACACACCGATATATATAATTACTTCTTCAGAAGAGAAGAAAGATAATGTAGCTGTGAGTGAAGGTTGAAGGTGTAAATAATGTAAGTAATCGATGGTGGGCATCTACTCATTTATAATCAAAATGGGCATCTTATTGAAAAAGTTGGAGGAGATAGGTTTCCTCATTTCTAGTAGCTTTGCATGGAAGTAGTAGTAAAGCCATCCCACATTCAATATTTGAACCAGACTCGGATAAATCAAAACTCATTTCTTTGGGAAATTGATGGACGTAAAACTGTATCCCATTGTCTTAAATTAAAATATTCCACTTATATATCTTTTGTCATCAAAAATACATCTCACTTGTTTGTTGTTTATATTTATTCGAATTCAAATTCCACTCGCAAAACATTTTGCTATTAGGGTGATAAACGACTACAGAAATAAATGCACACTAATTATATTCATAAAGTTCCGAATATGTTCATTTCGGAATTTGGACAAGATATTCGATTCGAATTCTAATTTTTATATATATTATTAATTTATTAATTACCTTCAACAATAGAGCTATGAGTAGGCCTGTAATCGAGTCGAATATTTGGAGGTTTGAGTTTGGGTTGAACGCTTTTAAAAGTTCGAGCCGAACACGTTTGGCTTGGTCAAACCTTAAAGATTGGCGTTTGACTTGAGTTTGAAGGTTCGAGTACACGTTTGGCTTGGTAACCATTGGAAGAAAAATCAAGAACGGAATATATGTGGATTGATAATGTTTTATCATTAAATACATATATGGAACGGTTTGGCTCGGTTTGAAAAATATACTCAATCCCAACGTTTGGCTTGATTTGATACCCGAGCCAAATTTCAAACCACATCTTTTCGAGTCAAATAGGCCGAGCTTTTTCGAATTGATATGCTTGCTGACAGGCCTAGCTATGAGGTACCCCTAACATTGATATAAAAGTCAAGTATGTACCACCATAGACCCTTTTCGCAATCAATCGAAACCCCCCCATAGGTTTTTCGGTATCATTTATTTTATATACGATTTTTTGAATTTTTGTGATATATATAATAAAAAATGTTAACAAACCAAGTGTAAGTGTAGCTTAATTGGTTAGTTACTTCCTCTAAAAGGTAGAGGTCATCGGTTCAAGCCTTGTTAGCTTCATTTCTAATGATTTTTCGGTACTTTTAACTATTTTTTATTTATTTTGGCCCCCTAACTTTCCCCCAAAATTGGCTAACATCACACCTGAAATGTTAAATTACAAAATGTTTTGACATTTTATCCTCACAAAATGTGTAAATAAGCGATTCATCTGTTAACCATCTCAAAGTACATACCAAATAAGTAAACACATCTCGTGAACTGTGAGCATTTGTATATGTACTAGTATGACGATTGCCCACAATTAGATGAGGTGTATGCTTCACATGCGAAAAATAAATGAAATTCACAATAATGAAAAACAATTATATATGCTAAGGAGTTTGTAGACGATATCATTAAAATGTGAGTTAATTGTAGAAATAGTCCCGATAGTGGGGATCGAGTTACAGTTTGATCCCTAATACTTGATGAGTTGTAATTTAGTCCCCAATATTACAAAAATGTTACATTTTGGTCCCCTAACAGTTGATTCCGTTAAATACTTGATGTTTTGACTATTTTTTGGGATGAAATTGTAATTATGCACATTATGGGGGTTGGTTACATAGTTTAAATAACATTGTTTAGTTCAAAAAAACATTGTTTATATCAAATTTAAAATGACATCATTCGAATTCGTGTTCGAATTTAAATTGAATGTGATTTTAACATTCGTGCTCGATTCAAATTTGTCGAGCTTCAAATACGAATAGTCATTCGTCGAATTCAAATCCAAATAATTCGATATACATTTGATTTGTACCCATCCTTAAAAATACAGTGAAAAAAGTGGGCCATGAGTCATATTCCTAGTTGAGATGATACAAAATTACTCAGCTTACCCCAAAATATTTGATAATTGTAATTTCATCTCAAAAATAGTCAAAACGTCAAGTATTTAACGGAACTAACGGTCGGGGGACTAAAATGCAACATTTTTTTGTAATATCTGGAACTAAACTACCTCTCGTCAACTATCGGTATCAAACTAGAACCCGATCCCACTATCTGGGACCATTCCTTCAATTAGCTCAACGAAGTAATTCAATCAAATTTCATTCCATTCCCATTTATTTGATTCCGCTCCTGACTACCAACCATACACTTAATGTTTCAAATTTAACGTGCCCTCAGTTTCAATTCCAGTTTCATCTTTGGCTTGAAAAAATTAACAACTTTGATCTCAATATATAAAATTGATTACAATTTGAGTGATGCATATTTAATATTTTAAATGAATAAATACGTTAATTTGTAACGTTGATGTAGAATTAAGAAATTTGGGTTTTGTTATTATGATGAGTTAAGTAAAAAGGAAACAAAATACTATGAAATATTAAATCATTCAATGTGGATACATTTATTTAGGTGGTGATATATAACACCTTCAACTACGACAACATAGATGACATTTTGGCTTGGGCATCTCTAGGACACAGTTGCAGCATCCATGCTTGCATTTAGTCGTGCATGCTGCAAAAAAAGGAAGTTAACAAACAAAAATATATACTCCTATTACAAATGAGAGAATGTTTGAAGACCTTAGTTGAATATCAAAGCTAATTTGATACCTTTTGTAATATTCTCAAAAATAAAATCTACTAAAGACGTTTTAACTATCTCGTTAGTCGTTATAAGTAAACTTAATGTTGAGATGGTTTGAAAATTTGTGTCAGTTGCACTTTTATCCTTTTAAATATACGATTTACGCAAGGAGTCGTTATAATTGGTAAAAAACGTAAAAAAGATCAACTAAAATACCCCTCAACAATTGAGATACATTTGAAACATAAGTGTTCGATTATGACCATTTGAAACATAAGTGATCGACCGTGAATATAATTTAAACATAAGTAATTAATCTGATATTCCCCTTTTAAAATTAACCAAATCTTTCTAAGAAGGCGCATACCTATTTTATTACTTCCTCCATGTCAACAAGATAGTTTTTCTTTTCTTTTCTTTTTCATAATTAATCATATTTACACGAATGAAAAAAAAACGATAGATGAAATACTTACCTGGAATAATAACAGTAGCATCTGGTCGTATATTATTGGTGTTTACACTCAATGGAAGTCGATCAGCATCAACAATAATGGAATTGAGCATACAGGCTACCAAACATATCACAAATATTACTCGAGAATTCATTTTTTTCGGTGAAATTTTTTGCTAATGAAGTTTTTTTTATGGTGATATATAAATTATCACGACATTTAGTCCTATTTATAGCTTTTAGATTGATATAATGGTTAAAGAGAGAAATGGAATGTGAAAAAGTAACACCAAATTTATTGCACTCTAAATTTATTACCATTTATTAACCAAAATAATTAACACCCAAATCTGAATTCTTAATTATGAAATTTTACAAAATATACTCACAATTCTAAACTTGAATATTTAACACATATAAACAATACAAATTTGATTGGTGTACTCGAATTAAATATTTATTTTCTATTTTGATTTATATAATTTGGTTTGGTATTGCTTTAAGTCTAGTCAAGACAAATTCAATTGGTATTTTAATCATGTTACAATTTCTTAAGCTGTTAGAGTTAATTTTGTGTTTAGAGATAATGAGAGATACCAAAATACATTTTAAACATGAATAGTAAAGATATATAAATAAATTGTATGTGATGTTATTGAAGAAATATGCAACACCAATATGTATATTATTCAGTGGTGTTATTGAACAAGAACGGAACACCAGTGTGTATTAGTAAATGGTGTCACTAAAAATATATCTAAAATAAGATTAATAATAGAATTGTTTATTATTGAAGAAATATATCTAAAATGAGATTAATACTAGTAAAGATATATAAATAAATTTTATGTGGTGTTATTGAAGAAATATGCAACACCAATGTATATTATTCAGTGGTGTTATTGAACAAGAACGGAACACCGGTGTGTATTAGTAATGGTGTCACTAAAAATATATCTAAAATGAGATTAATACTAAAATTACTTATTATTGAAGAAATGTATCTAAAATGAGATTAACATTAGTAAAGATATATAAATAAATTTTATGTGGTGTTATTGACGAAATATGCAACACCAATGTATATTATTCAGTGGTGTTATTGAACAAGAACGAAACACCAGTGTGTATTAGTAAATGGTGTCACTAAAAATATATCTAAAATTTTATTTATATTCTTGATCACTGACACGTCTTTAAACTTCTAGACATTTTCTACTAGATGACATGAGACTGAGAAAATTCATTGGTTTTTGAATGAAAGAATTAAAATTAGAAAAAAATTCATATTTTCGACATTGGTGAGCTGAAATAATCATTGCATTTAGCTTCCTCTCTCCAATCTCAATTAATTGCTAATTACTCTATCATTAATACCCAAAATACCACTATTATTGTTTTTCCACTTAAAGATGTAAGGACAAAAATACTCAATTAAATATCAATCATACGATTAAAATATCACTTAAACTCTTAATCTAACGGCTCAGATGGTAGTGAGCACCATGCTCACAAGACCTCCTAAGCATACAAGAAAATTCTCGAATTTTAATGTTTAAATTTGCTTGCAAAGGTGCTAATCTGCCAAATTTCCCAATAAAAAATAGTAGTTCGTTGGATTCATTACCTCGATCTTTGTCAGCCTATAACATTTCATATAAATAATAAAATCGTAAAATTGTCTTTGATGTTTGTGGTGCTTATAATTAGAGCTTTCAATAATACTCCTTCCGTCCAAAAATAGTTGACGTTTTGGCACTATTTTTTTATCCCAAAATAGTTGACGCTTTAACATTGAAAATTGTACTTTTATATTCTCAATGAACTTTTTGACTGCCTTTTCTATTGAAATTAGCAACCAACCAATGATATAGTTCCAAATAATTGTATTTCTACTTTTACAATGTAATTTTTTACTAGTTTTAATCATTCTTAATCTATGTGCAAATTGCTAGAACGTCAACTATTTTTGGACGGAGGGAGTATATCATTAACTAATTAATTTGATGACGCTTTTTTAACACAATGGTAGTTAACCCTTACACTAACACCATTCTCATACCTTTTGAATGATTTTATTACCTTGGTAATTAACTTTTTATCTGTATCAGTTGGATAGTTTTTTCCAATTATAATTGTATGTGACAGCTCATAATGCCAAAATGAGTATTAGGAAGATCAAAGGTTCTACTTGCATTTTGATGATTTGAAGGTTGGTACAAACAACTATTGAGCAAGAAGAAGGCTCCTTAGCAGTTTATGAGTTTCGTGTGGGAGAGCGCTATTTGAATGCAAAAATAAAGAAAGTGTGCTCTAAATAAATTTAGAGCCAACAAGGGGCTAATCTGCCAAATTTCTCTCGAAGCAACTAGCAAGAGGCTCTAGAATATTAATTAACGGTGTAAAGGTAATTAATATATTTTGCTTTCAACTTCTTTTTAACCAAAGTGCATTTTATTTTACTCAACATCCACTTTGTCAATTGTTGTAAAGCTTCAATCACCAATTCTAGGAACATAAAACATTAGCAACCTGGATCAATAAGGCGACAACATGACTCGAACATTCAAGATACAAACTCACCAGGGTTATTTAAACATGTAAAAATCATATAAATAGTAGGTGGGTGCAGCTCCTTTTCCCCAACGAACGTAATCAAATCTCGCTCCCTGATCAATATGATCTTCTTGTAAGGATTGCCTGCAAAGCAATAGTCATAACTTTTGGGAGATTTAAGTATCAAGATAGTAAGATATGCAAAAACGTAAACTTACACGAGATCGCAAGAAGGATATCATAAGACAAACCACGCTATGTCCATGTTGAGTCTGCGCTTAACACTCTGCATATTAACAGAAGAGATTCAAGGAAACGCATAGCACACCAACTAATTCTTGCCAAGCAGTGTTTCCAGGATATGGGCATGCCTCTCCAATCTCAGGAAAACCTGGACACGCTAAGAGCATCACCAATGCTTCAGATAATAATACTTATAACTTCCTCTGTTTTGGTAACTTGTAACCCACAGAGTGAGCTTAGAAGCATAATAAAGAAGGTCAGCAAATAGCAATTCCACCGAACAACTTTTTATGAAGCAAAATCAACCAACAAAAAACCTAAAGAATTTAATCCATAAACTATAGGTCAATGTATCAAGAATAGTCAGTTTTAATCAGTTAAATGCATCCAAAGGAAAAAAAAGTTACAAGATCAGCTGATTGTAAAAGAGGAACACTATTTCAAACTAATCATCAAGTCGAGAGAAAAGTTTGTTAAAAGCCACAGGAAAAGTCAATCAGCAAGCTCTGCTTCATTTATGAAAAAAAAAATAGTTTTCCTGTTCTATAATTTCTAGCAAGCAAAACATAAGCATCTATCAATATTGATTGAAACAATGAGCACTAAGAGCCTAGCATCTACTGTATGTAGCATAGTTACTGCTGGCAAACATAGCTTCTAGACGACAAGTTACAAGACCATCAAATAACTTTTACTCACTTTATTAATTTTAGCATTTTCAGTTTCTATTTTTATTATAAAAAGTTACTTACTATTTATAATTTGATAATTGACATTGCAAGAATTCAAACTGGGGACCTCGTTATTGCAAGTAACATCCCGTGACCATTAGACTAACCCTAGCAATTTTACCAATTCACTTTTAATAAATAATCGTGCTCTAAAACGTTTATTTAGTCGGTGGTGTTTGTCAATCATTTGCACACACTGAAAGATGGCCTTCCCCGTCTTACGCATACCTCAAAGAATAATGCAAACTTGGGGAACATTGTTACCTCAAAGACGGCATCCCCATCCCTTGTGTACGAAGCTTTATTTTTCCGACTCTCGCTGCCACTCGTACACTGTAGTCAAGAAGCCAAAAAGTTTATATAAATTAGTTACTATATCCATGAAAAGTTAAATCTTATACTTACCGCAAACAATAATGCCACCATGTTCAGTTTTGTATTAAATTCTATAGCCTTAATTCTTGGTAGGGGATATACACAGCTTCTCCACCTTGATTAGACAGAATGTGAGGGATGATGTCTATAGATTCAATATCTGTTCAAGCAAAAAATTGCTCCAGTCACTGTATGAACTTTCAAAGGGCAAAAAATGTAAATGAAAATGTTCTTATTGTTCAGAATTTTTTCCTAATGTGTGTGATTAAAAAGTTAAGATATTGTTCAATACTATTTTTTCCTTAGTATGCAATCAATCAAAGCTCAGCTATTACCTCTGTCACTTATTTAAAGACTTTTTAGACGGCGATAGTGAAACACTAGACTGTTTTACCATTCATCAATATGTTCGATAAAAAACAAGTATGCTCAGCTCAAGGCAGATATTCCTTTCCTCTCGATAATCAAACAATTTCTAGACTATAAAGAACAGAGGGAATAGATATAGAATTCTGGATTTCCGGAGAGTAACCAAATCCTAGGCAAGACTACTTGGTTACACCTAATACACAACCAGAATGTATGTAGACACTACTAAGTGTCATATACAACTAACAGATAAGAACCCAATTTACAGGTAAGAGGATGCGGTTTGATAACACCCACACACAAGCTGAAGTGGGAGGCAAGATTATTTGAAGGTTGTCACATAAGAAAGTAAACACTTAGGATGCTAAGGTTGGTAAAAATGTCACCAATCTGAGCCTTGGCCGCCAATTTCTCATGAACAAAAAGCTTCACTCCCAAACATATAAATATTCTTAGGTACTGGCGTACTGCCAAAAAGAAGTATGATAACTCACATTTCCAATCATCATCGATCTCTCAGTTGATACATCGCATGTAAGTAGAGTTCCAGAATTCCAATTCATTCAAGGTTTGGACGAAAGGCAAATCCAATGCACAAACGAGCTTAATGGTGTTATGAACTGTAAAAGAGAAAAAAAAAATTATGTGAAGACACAAAGAACACTTTACAGACATACAGCAAAACAGTCAAATTCATGAAGCAGATACATTATGCATCAAGCTTATGCTGTAATGTATAATGAACTGCATAAGAATAGATATTGTAAGCGCAGATCCGACCCTCTGCATATGCTACATAAAAAAGAAAAAGAAAAAACTAGAAGTTAACAACAAAAAACGATCAATGCATTGCATTTCAGTGTTGTAGTTAGCAATATGATAGAAGGTATTTGTTTAGAAATTACCAAACCAGGAATTGGGGATGGCATGCTTGATTGGCAATAGGTTTCTTCAAGTTCGTCTCTATCTTTGTTAGTGCTTTTCCACCTTCCAGGGTGCCAACAACTTTGCAAAAGCACAGCACATGTCAATCCAGAATTGTGTTCCATGTAACTAAATCAACTATTATATGTCTTTTTGGGAAACATAAATTTCTTAAAGCAAACCAATTGTTGTACATTAGGAACTCATCTTGCTGATCACTTTGAATGACTGTCCAGTCTCATTATCAATGAGCTCCCATGAACATTTCCTTTTTTCGGTGAAGTCGCGATTTCTTATGATATAGTCATAAGTAATGTACATTAGGAAATCCAGAAAAAGACTCTTCCCTGTTGTTCCTTCCTCATATTGAGCATCTTCTTGTATATCATGGCAAGCTTTGTCCAGTATCTTGTACGTTGTTTCATCAAAATCGTAGTAGATCTCGTTCAACTTCTGACCCCACATCAGGGTTCTGCGAGGTAATCCTTGCTTGCATAGTTGAGATAACAATAAGTTAGCTGTTACAATATTTGGCACAAAAGCCATCTTAAGCAGCTTAGCAGCCAAAATCATTGCATGGTCCAATATATCCTTGCAAACACCATTGAGCAGGGTGTTGTATGTAACGGTATTTGGGACTACTCCTGCTGATACAAGCTCGTCTAACATCATAACAGCTTGATTCATCTGTCTGCTACCACAAAACCCATGAATTCTTATGTTGTAGGTTGTAATATCTGGGTCCCACCCGCTGGCATGCATCTTATTAATTACGTAATCTGCATTAACCATATCAAATGCTTTACAGTAGCCACTGATTAGAGTATTATAAGTGACAATGTCCGGAGTTAAACCAAGGCGGTACATCTCAATGTAAGTATCCATTGCTGACTTCATTCTTCCTTCTTTACAGAAACCATTAATGATGATATTCATAGTGAACATGTCCGGTAAAAGGCCCCTTTGTCTCATCTCATTCTCCATTTTCAAGGCATCATTCATTTTTCCACACTTGCAGAAACCAGCAATTAGAGAATTATATGTATAGTTATTTGGAATAAGACCTTTCCTGGTCATTTCCACGAAAGCCTCATTTGCCTCATCAAGCAAACCAGATTTAGAGAGTCCATTAATATACGCAGAAAAGGCTACAACATCCGGTGCCATCCCTCTCTTTCCCATGTCTTCCCACAGATATTGAGCTCCTATGATGTCCCCTTCTCTAAAATATCCATCTAGAAGTACAGTAAAAGCAACTGTACTAAGGTTAAAACCCTTATCTAATATCTTTGTCATAAGATCGTAGGCCTCTTGCAACTTTCCAGATTTAGAAAGTCCTATTAGCAGAGAAGCATATATGGAAGAAGTAGGCACCAAACCAAATTGTAACATCATATTATGAACCTCGAATGCCCGATCTTCTAATCCTACTTTGCTGAAGGCGCAAATAATGGAATTAAATGAAACTTCACTAACTGGCAGACCCTTCTCAAGCATAAGTTGTAACAGATCCATAGCCTCATCCAATCGTCCTGACCAACTTAATCCTGCAATAGATATATCTGACAATGCATGATCTGTCATTATACTAGACACTGCCAAATCCCTCATTAATCTGTTTGTGTCCACTTCACTACCATACTTGTAGTTACCTGTTGCCAAAATATTAAAAGACACGCCATCAGGTGCAAGACCCTTCCTTCTCATTTCACCATAAAGCAATGTAGCCTGATCAATGTCTCTCGCTTTAACATATCCATCCATTAAAAAGTTGTATATTTCAGTATTCGGATGGACATCTATCTCTTTCATTCCATCGAACATTTTCCTTGCCGCTACGATGTTACCCTCCTTGCATAAGGCATTGATAATTGTTCCAAATGTCGTAAGACTTGGATTAATACCACTTTTAATCATTGAATCCACCCTTCTCATGGCCTCTGAAGTCCATCCCCTAAAACAGTAGGCATTTATCAAAATATTATAGGAAATAACATCAGGGGTACATCTGAACTTCCTCATTACATGTAATAAACTCTCTCCAGTTTGAACCCACCCTTTCGTGCAAAACCCTATGATCATCACATTGTAAACATAATTCGAAGGAATAGGGCCTCTTCGCAGCATATCCCGAAACAATTTCCAAACACTGCCATAATCCCCTATCCTAAGCAATAATTTAAACAAATTAGAAACAGCTGAAATACTTGGCTTTAGTCCAACCTCCCTCATTCTATACCAAACCTTTACCGCTTCTACCGCCATTTCAGCGTTCACAAATGCTCTCATCAACGAATCAAGCATAGAAAAATCCGACTCATACTTGGAATGCTCCCGCCACATATACTCCACCACCTCACCACTCCTCCCCACCCCAATCCTCGTAATCACCCAATACACCACATCCTGGGCCAAAAACCGCAACTTCTTGGCCGCCAAAATATGAGCAACAACGCAACACGAATTCAACGTAGCCTCGGAATAATCAATAAACATGTACTTAAAAAAAGCAAAAGCAACGTACCTATTCCTAAACAACATCATGATTTTGACAAGACTATAGGCACTAAACTTACACGAAAAGTCCTTCAATAAGTAGGCATTCCCATGTTTGATAATGCTAGTTAATCCTTCGATTAACTTACGCCTCTCATTCGAATTAATGATATTATCAGATTCACCAAATGCATCACGAAATGGAGAAAATTGTTGGATAAAGTCAATTTTCCGAACTTTTGAGCTACCAAACGAGGAATAATTGCTCGAAAAAAGAAAATAGAGGGTTAAAGATTGAGGAAGCTTGAGACTGCGAGCTCGAGTAATTGTAGAAGACATCTAGGTTCGTAGGAAATTACGCCGGCGTTAGGGTTTTGACCGGAGAAGCGATCCTGGCGCGGCGTTGGTTGGTGGGTGGAGTGGGTTTAGATGCGGGAGAGACTGTGGAGCTCAGCTTTGAGGTAAGGTTCAGGGTTTTGGGCTGAGTTGCTAAAGACACACCCAGGACAGTGTTTTTAGGAGTACAATGACTATTTGGCCCTTGAATTAACATCCTCAATTACTACATTTCTAAATAGGGGGGGCATAAATGTAATTTCACACTCAAAAGTGCTACTGTACTGGTGTGTATAACAGTTCAGTATTGTTATTCACGAATAGAAGTGCTAATACTATTTTACCCCTGATCTGTTATACCTCACTCAAATAGTGCCAGTGGAATGACTATTTTGCCTCAATATTTATAAATGTAATGTGTGAGAAAATTTTGATAAGACACAAAACCATATTCTCATTTCTAAAAAACACTATAAAGGTGTGTGGATAGTGTTTTCTTATTTTACCCAAATCATGACCCTCGGAACGTGGACAAGTAACTACTTTGAGTAGGTTTAAATCCGTATTGAGATAATATTTTTGATGAATAATTGCAATAATTGTTTTGCATACGTGTATAGTTGGTTCATTCCGTGAAAGGTTACTACGGGTCTATGAGGCTAGGCCCAAGGGCCCTCTTGGCTTTCTTAGCATATGGGAGAATTAAAATTACTAACAAAAGAAAAAGAGAGATGTAAAGAGTTGAATTACTTGTTTTATATTAAATCAAATTTTTTAAATCTAATTGCGATATCAATTTTATTATTTCAAGAGTTTCGTTGTGTTGCTCGCATTTAGTTTTATTGTTCAAAAAGTATTTCCTCCGTCCCTAAGGAGAACGTTGCATTTCACTTTTCATTTTTTCGAAGTTAGTCATATTCAAAATTTATGGTTGCGAAAGAAGCTACCAAAGATAAATCGGATGTGTGATAACAGAAGGAAGTGCCAAGGTGGACTGATACCAATGAAAGTTATAGATGAATTTCAAATAGTAATCAATTAATCAGAGTTCGGTTTCGGTGCATCAATAATTCGGTGCATCTGGTGCATCATGTACCCATTTAAAGGTTTTACGTGGGTACTGTACCCACTTGAAACTTCATCATTGGTACTTGTACCCAAATTGTACTATAACAATGGTACAATACCACATATTTATTTTGGATTGATAAATAACTGGTATTGTACCATTGTTATAGTACAATTTGGGTACAAGTACCAATGATGAAGTTTCAAGTGGGTACGGTACCCACGTAAAACCTTTAAATGGTTACCTGATGCACCTGATGCATGGAAGTATTGATGCACCGAATCTTTTCACAATTAATCATGTCACAACTCACAAGGACAAGTCATACCCACCCATTGTTGATCGACAAAGCAAGTCTACCGACTTGAATAAAAATCCAATTCGATATCTCAAATGTCCGTAGAAAATTATAGTCCTTCTCAATATCAACTAATATCGAAAACAGTTGCAATTTCTTGAGATCATGAAGCAGTCAAACTAGCCTAATAACAAAGCTTTAATGTTGTGATTTAATCATCGAAATTGGATATCATATTCAGTTATTCATATATGTAATGTAATATACATATATTTGATCATCTCAAAGATTACAACAACATCGAAATCCAAGGAGAAAAACAAAAAACCAGAAGAGAACTTATTACAAGTAGAAAATCCAAAATTTCTTGATGGGCAATCATCTATTCTCTGTATATCAAAACCCATCATTTTTACAGGCAAAAAAAAACTCTGCTATAAAACACAAAAATCCTCTGTTACTTATCAAAACCACACATCAAAGAAATATTACGCCACTGCAATTGTTCCTGTCCGTACAGCTTTTTTAGTATCAGAATCCTTTGTAGCTTCGGATGATTTAATGTTGTTTGATCTCTTTGATGAAGAAAGCTTCCATCTTTTCTCATCAGCCTCATCCATCTCTATTTGTTCTTGTCTGCATTCTTGGCTACAAAATGGAGTATTCCCTCTGTAATTTTCAAATAAAACTTGTTAGTATTCAACAAATCAACTTCCCACTTATTATATTACTAGTAAGAAGGGACGTGTGTTGCACGCGTGACTTCGTTGTATCTGATTTATTTGTCACTCTTATCGAAATTGAGTCTCACATCGATAAATTAAGACTTTTCGAATAAATAAACTAACCTGTACATGAAGATATCAGTGTCATTGCTTAATGCTCTTTGGCAAAGATTACAAGTATCAAGAAAATGGGGTTCATAGTTTTCTTCACAGCCTGTGTAGTATAAAGATGATGACCTCATTCTTGTTTGTCTGAAAAATCTGGTTTGGTGATGAGAATTTGTTAGTTGTTGGAGGCAAAAGAAGACTGCAAATAGGAGAAGAGAGAAAGTGAGATTGAGGGGGATATCAAAAGAGGTGGGTAGGGGGCTTTATATATAGGAAGGTATATAAGAATCCAATATTAAAAAAGGAGAAAATTGAGCATAGGTGGCATATATGGACCTCACATGAATTATTTGCTTTATGCAATTATTATATCTGTATTATTTTTTGTGGTGGAACGTTTATGAAATGGAATCATTTTGTACTCTTTTCATTATTCCTTGCTAATTTTTAAATTTGTCCGCCTCAAAATTTTAAGAATAATTAGTTAAACTCTAGTCTTTCAAAATTTATAGTGAAATGTATTCAAAATTTCGAATAAAAAAAAAATTAGAACTGTTCCTATCAATTAATAGAAACTACATTGAAATGTAACTTTTACTTCTCCTTTTTCCATGCCTCAAGTCTGACTCAACACGAACACGGTTTAAAATGGTAAAAAATTTAGGTGAGTAACATCACATTTTATCTCTTTTAGAGCGCGTGAGTCCGAATCTTTTATGAAACATAATCTGTTGTGGAATTGGTTAACGGATAACCTAAAATCTCCTGACTATTTGACGTATATTCTGCGATTTACCTCGTCGCGACTCTTCAAAATAGAAAATAACAGAGTCGTTAAGGTTATGTTTTAACCTTTTTTAAGTCTAACTCAACACCTTATCTTAGAGGATGTTACAATTGACTTAAGACTAGTTCAACATGAGAGTTAGTAGATAAGTTCATCTAGTCAGATAGATGTATATGAGTATATGGTATGAGATGGAATCAATACTACTCATTGTCAACAACGCTTTATGGGTATGGACCAACAGGACCATGCATAGTGGCCAATATGCTTTGGAATGATTAAGCAAATGAATGTTACTGATTAATTAGGTGCCAATTAATTAGTACCATGAGATATCAACGAAAAATCCTAATTAATGTAACATTTAGACTAGATACTTATAAAATAGAATTTTGAATCAGATACTAATAAGTTTTTTACACAATAAAAGTTATAAATAACCATCCGATAAGAAACTTAAACATACATTTTAAACGATTAAACGAAATAAATTATAGTTCAAGCATGAACAATTTTTATCTTCTTTAACAAGCTAACAGCTGCCCAAAAAACTTTTACTTCTTAAATATATATGGGTCTAATTCACATACTGGCTACTGCTTGAACTTCGTTTCCTTTTTTTTTATATAAATTAGCCATAAGGTGAGATTTGAACTCAGATACTTCTGGTTACTAGTAAGAGCCTATTCCACTAAGTTATTCGAGTATTTATACAAACTTTGTTTCCTCAAGATAGCTCTGATCACCTTATGTACCAATAAGTATCATAGACCTATTAGCCATCGTTAATTTTCTTAAATTCTTGAGTAGTAGTTAGAATTAATTTGACAAAATAGTCACTCACACAATCGGCCACCAAACTATAGTTTTAATTAAACGTGATTACTTAAGCAATTATTTCACTCAGACATGTTTTGTAACGTATTTAACTAGGTGCATGAACATTGAACTTTGTCTATAAAGAGTTGTACTAATTGAGCCTAGTTTATTGAATTGCTCTTCTAAAACCACTTAATTAATAATACAAAAGGCTGCAATTAAGTTTGAGAACTTGTGGACATCGTAAAAGGCGTCGGCAGTTTTATACATTATTAATTATTAATTAATTGCAATTAGAGAATCAATTAAGAAAGTGTTGTACTACTGACTTGTTCCTCTTCAAATTAAAATACGTGCGCTTTTATTATTGCTGCAAATTGCAATGGTTAGACATAAACCACTCCAATCAGTTTTTATGAAGGACTTATATAATTAAACCAAAAAAAAAAAAATCATTACTAAAATGGAACTAATAGTTCAAATATATAGATGGAATATTGTATAAACTTTATTGAGATGGTAAGTGGTAAGTGATAACGGAATATAGACTCATTACATTGATATAATGTCTATAGTTTTGTTGTAATATGTAAAACATATTTAAAATTAAAGATAAATTACATAAGAAGTATATTGTATCAGAAAGCACAATTATAAACAATCAAATTTTGATAGATCATCAACAATTGTAAAACGAAAGAATATAAGTTAAGAATTTGAATCATCTCACACCGTTCAATATAAAAACAATTTACATGAAACTAGTTTAATAAAAAATAAAAAATATAAAATAATATAAAGTTAATGGGATATATAGCTCAACTGGTAAGGATTTGGAAGTCTACGATCTACCTGCAAACTTTGTAATAGAAAAATATGCTCTTCTAATCAGCTGAGTTATTTAACAATTTATCTTATTATATATGGTATAATGTGAACGAGAGAATTAAAAGATCCAATTCATCTTCTTATTTTTTCAATAAGTAAATAGAAAAATAATTTGTAGAAAATATCTACATCACATAAATTGATGATTTCTCTAGAGAGCTCTATTATTTGTGATTCATGCTCATCTCTGCATCAGAGTCGAGTAGACATAGGGCCCACACACCACAAAAGCACATAAGATTGTCCCACAAAAGCACAATAGGACTACTATAGTTTTTGATAAAACCAACGAACTCATCAAAACACTGGGTCCCACATCCAGTCATAGGTATATTCGGCCTCAATTATCAATTAAATTGTCTCCACTGCCCGAGGACTCTACCCGATGCCCGACGGTCACCATTATTCCACAACCTCAAGTGTTTCTCCTGGTCCCCTACTACATGTGTGCTCTCCTTATTTAATGCCATTTACCTACGTGTACTTTTATCACTCGTATGAATAGATCTAACACTATTAACAAAAATATGTTACTCTTCTAGAGTCAAAGTTGCTACGTGTACTTCTATCATTATTTTAGAATTGATCGGGAAGGTGTTTATGTATAATTTAGGCATGTAATCGAGTTGAATATTTGCAAGGTTCGAGTTCGGTATTATGCCTTCGAACCGAACCGTTCGATTTTGGAAATGCTTAAAATCAAGGTTCAGGTATCAGTATCATGCCTTCGAACATACTTCGAGCCGAATCTTTTCGAGTCAAATACGTCGGACTATTTCGAACAGAGACGTTTGATCACAGGCCTAGGCATGTCTTATGAGGGGGAGCGGAGAGGGGTGGGGTAGCGGCTTTTGAGAAGAAAAGAGGTGAGGGAGGGCCGAAGGGGAGGGTGATATGAATAGTGGAGATGAAAGAATGAGAGGAGTACACTGTACATAGAAGTGAATATATGTGGGTTGATAAGGATTTTATCACTAAATACATATATAGTGATTAAGGTTTATATGTGGAAATATGTCTGGGTTGAAGGGAATACATATATTAGTCCACAATGGTTCAACCCTCTTATTTAATGAGGGGGGAGGGGGTGATCGAGCCGGACTAAATCGAACCGTTCGTATCGATTTTGGAAATACCTAAAATCAAGGTTCAGGTATCAGTATCATGCCTTCGAACATACTTCGAGCCGAATCTTTTCGATTCGAATACGTCGGATAATTTCGAACCAAGACGTTTGCTCACAGGCCTATGGTATATAGTGTGAATATATTCACGAATTGGAATTTTAGACGAATCGAAGGATCAATGAGCTCAAATAACTCGATGGAGATTCAAATTGAACTTCAAATGATAAAATTGTACTCGATTGACTTGAAATGTAGGTTCAACTTAAAAAATAGGGCAAATGGCATCAAAGATCACTGACATTATCTAATATTTCCAATTCGATCATCCTCATTTAAAAGTGCCTATATTGGATCACTGAACTGAATTTTTTTGGTTAAATTTAGTAACTGGGCCGTTTTAAAAGATTTTGGGTGCATTTTGTAAGTTTTTAGCAAAGGTAACTTTTTTTTTTAAAAAAAAGTTAAAAAAAAAAACGAGGATTAAATGTCTATAAATATGAACGGACAAAATTACCGTTGCTAAAAACTTACAAAATGCACCCAAAATCTTTTAAAACGGCCCAATTACTAAATTTGACAAAAAAAATTCAGTTCAATGATCCAATATAGGCACTTTTAAATGAGGGTGATCGAATTGGAAATATTAGATAATATCAGTGATCTTTGATGCCATTTGCCCTAAAAAATATTATATACATTTAATTTGGAGATGTAGATAGACTTTGCAAGACCAAATCAACTAATGAAGGACTTGACTTGATTCGACATTGTAGATGGTTATATAAGGCTTGTTGTTAAGATGCACTTTCACATCGAAAGTCGGTGTTTTTCCGAATCGATATATAAGATCTTGGGCTATTCCCTCTATTGGCAATTAGTTTTAGAGTGGAACCTCATATTCGACGTGTAGGGGCAGCGTAAGGGTGCCCTGGTGGTGTGGGGTGCGTAAAAGAGGAAGGGGATGTGGGTAGAGATATAACTGTCATTTTATTATTTAAATGTAGAAAATTAAATTGTTGATTTAAGAGCGAGCATCGTCCTGAAAAAAATTCATAATTTAAGGAGTAATCAACCAAAAAATCTAAATTACATAAATCCTATATTTATCAAAAAAAAAAAATGAATGTAGTAATTAATAATAAAAGTTTAATCAGAAAATGTAAATTTAAGAGGGAACGCATTATAAAATTATTCTTGCTTGATTAATTCATATATATAATTTCAAAAGTATGAAACTAACAGTCCTATACACTCTTATCCTGATCAGGAAATTAAAACTTACATGATAATCAATTAAATTATACTTCTATACTATAATTTTTTATCAGTTGAATTATATTTTAACGAATAATCTATTTATTACTCTGCATTTTTTTAACAGTTAAGTTATGTTTTAACGAACAATCCATTTATTAGTCTGTATGTATACGCATCAGAAGTTGAGATTGTTAAGTATTACATCGATATATTGACAACTTTTATAAGCAGTTTGTGTAAGTTATTTAATACACATGTCATTCTGATTCCCTATAAATCAAAATGTGTTAACGTTATAAGTTATCGAAGATCTTTTGGCAGGTTAATAAGGTCAACAATATCTCTAGTCCAGATTGGCAGGAGCTGCAACTATTATTCAATTATACTGTACAATTAAGAATCTTGATTAATATACACGACTATTGATTTTAATCAAAATAATTTTTATATAATAAAAATTAAGTTAAAAATATTAAACTTTCCATATAATATTTGTAAATACTATTTTTATTAAAACAAAAAGTTAATTCCTAATAATCAAATTCTCCACATGAAAATTTGAAAAAGTTAATTAAAAGTGGGAGGTAGGCTAAATGACTACATCGATCTCTAGTATAATAGGTCCGATGAAGGTTAATTAGCGATGGTGTAA